>JAMZEH010000071.1:5012500-5015000 GCA_024699665.1 Ostrea denselamellosa
GTATCTATATTGTTTCACACACAATGGGCTCACGTTGTGAATTATTTATAGGTATAGCAACAATATCCGTCTCATCAAAGAGTCTGGATTTGGCTTATAAAGAATGATTATGTGTTCTATACCTTCCATTTGGATTGGATGGTTATTTTAATAGATAAATAATTTAATATATAAATCTGACCATCCCTGGATACATTTTAAACACCACGCTCCGGGAAAAGATATTTTAATAGATGATGTAAAATATATTGTGACAAAACTGACCATTCACAACTATTTAGATATTCAAATGCCGTACTTCGTAACAAACTCACTAATTATTTTAATGCATCATTCTCGTAAAAAATCATTTATTAGAAACGACAATTATTGCAAAGTGCCCTAAATACTGTGCAGTGTATTTTTTATGTACTACTTTGTTTGGAAACGAAACAACAAGAAGTTCCCATTTATCGTCATTCATTACTGACTGTAAGATTGTTCAACATGAAAACAGTTACACTGACATTCACCCCATGGTAAGTAATAAAATTTACTGAATAAAATCATAGGTAGATAAATGCATGTTTGCCGTAATGGACGCTAGCCACTGACCTTGTATATTAAATTTTTCCAAACTAAAAAGATTATTCACGTAATTAGATAATACTGAGCTTCTAGAATATCTCTGCAAAAATAAATTGTAAATATAAGGTACTTTGGAAAAAAAAAAAAAGAAAGAAAAAAAAAGAGCCAGTCCAAAATGAGAAAGTTTGCAAACGAATGGAGACAATCTTTATTTACATGTACATATACTTTCAATGAAAACTTTGTGATCCAAATGGACTCCACTATTTATTTATTTATTTATTTATTTTTGTTTGTTCCTTAGTTGCTTCAACAGTTATTCGTGTTTTAATTTTAAATGCCAAATATACAACACTCTGTTGTACGATTTGTTATTTATGTAGGATTTGATCACGTGACCACCTTCATGCCATATTCCAATAACTCGAAAAATTATATCTTATTTTCTTAGGTTTTAAATAATTCAATTCTTATTGTATTCTAGTCTTTGATTGGTTAGATTCAAACTGAGAAACGCAAGTTATTTTTGTATCACCTCGTTTGGTATGGGGCCCCACGTCCTTGACAAACAGATGCCGAAATCCCCCCCCCCCCCCGCACCCTGCCTTAATTTACATCGCAGCATTGTTTTGGGCCTTCTACGGAATATAAAGGGATTGATTGATTGTTTGTTTGTTTTACGTCCCGTTCACTCATATTGAGACGTTACCAGTTGTAGGTGAAGTACCACAAATTTACTCATATGCTTAGCGCTTAGGGTTCAGGTCCGTGATTTTCACTTCGAAATGCCGGCGTTTGGCGAAGGAGCAATCATTACCTATGTTTACATCTTAGGTTTGACGAGCGAGGCTCGAAGTCACGACCTCCCTGTTAAGAAGCGAACGCTCTAACCACTGAGCTACCGCGACCGGTTTCCTGATATTTGAAGATTTGCTTTTGGTAGGCTATCTATAGTGCAATTCCCCGTATTTTCGCAATCTGTCGGGGCGACTTTAAAGTCGATCTTTAAAGGGCAGCAAAATAAGCATTACATGCACAGCCTACTCAAATTTTCTGTTATGAAGTTCATAGTAAAATCCACCTTCAACAAGTACGTTTACAATTTTGATAAAGAGGCTCCGTAGAACTATCCGTAGAGGTATCACACCGGTAATTGTCCAATCAAAATGAACTTAGTCAATTGTAGTTCTGTATATTTAAAAGAATATTTTTTTTAATACGTGATTTTTTTCATTTCCCCTTCTTCTTATTTTTGTACCCCTCATTAGGAAATTTTGTGTAATTTGTAGAAATAATTAATTGTTTACAGTGGAACTATTTGATGTTGGTAGCTGGTCTGTTTACACACATGTGAAAAACACGTAGATTTAAGGGTAATCTTGTTTGCGGGTAGCGTGTCTTTTTCTGGTGTCATCAGACGAGAGGGTAACATAGAACATTTCCGAGTGCGTTATTTGGCATCAATTTTGTAAGCTGATTTTTAATGATTTCTTTCCCCTCTGTAGTAACATATAGTGAAAATAATTACCGTTGTGATACCTATATGTCTAACGCGCCTAGACATGGTTGCTAGGTGAATCATTGCGCGACTCAAATGATTTGTATTTTTCAGTATTTATTTACATTTTCATAAACAAGTAATAGTACTTTTTGCATTAAATTATAAGGAACCACTTTCATTTTGGGACAAAATATATGAGTATAACCTGGGTTGGATTAGTTTACACTGTATAATCCGCTCGGTCCAACGGTCACACCGTACGTACATATTAATCTTATACATGAATGAAATTTTGACTTTTAATATAGTCTAACTCTGCAGTTTTATTATGTGTCACGTTTAACATGAGTACACCATGTATAAATTAAACTAAAATAAACACAAAGTACTTTTCACTCAAACTAACATTCTCGTAAGCTTGTGCTTTTAAAA
>JAMZEH010000071.1:5020000-5022500 GCA_024699665.1 Ostrea denselamellosa
GCATTTGTCTGACGGAAACTGTGTTACGAATGTCTCATAAAAAACAACCAGAAAGACTAACTTTCGTAGTAATATCTTTTGCAATTGCAATATGTTTTAAAAAGAAAAATGACTGTATATTTCATCATGTAAACAAACCGCTTTTTGTTTCTGAAATACCTTTGCTTACCTGTTTTCGGAATAAGTGACGAAAAATCCCTATTGCAGGTATATATATATATATATATATATATATATATATATATATATCCGTGTGTGTGTGTGTGTGTGAAGTGTGTTTGTTTCTATCTCTAATATTAAGTAATTAATCAACCTGCATTTTTTAAATTTTAGATATCGAAGTTTGCAAGAAAACAAAATGATGTGAGGAAACATTTCTTGGAATTATTTAGCCCGTATCATACCCGTTCTTTAGTCCAATGCACACAAAACTATATACAGATCAGGAGAGACACACAGCTGATACCACATGTAGTGTAACTGGCAGTCTATATCTAATAACTCAGCAGTCACAACAGGAAGCCCGCCTCGGAGTTGTACCAATGAACTTTGATATTTCAAACGGCAATTAGTTAATTATAACCACATGTAACTGAAATATCCTCTATGGTTGAAAAATACAATACATAAAGATATTGTTTTTTAATGGGTGTCATTTTGGTTATCTTTATGACAACAAATACACTCTGTACACGGACATCGTTTAAAAGTTAAAAAAAATATTAAGAAGGGGGAAAAAGCAACAATTTCAAAATTAAATAGGAAGAAATAACATGCAAGAAGTGCATGATACACCTACATCGATATCGATACATTTATTCAGGTCACAAAGAACTGGCATCTTTTGGTTTGGGTAAATTTGGAATTTCTACATTTGATGGAAATTTCCACTCTCCTTTATTCCTTGAGAGATAGCGCAACTTCATGTAGCTTATATACGTATGTCAAATTTAAGCGTAGGCGAAATGTTTAGATTCATGAATGGGTCACATCTATAACCATTCAAGCGGAGAAGGTTTACTAATTATTAACCGTTTGTATTCATTTCGAAAGAAACACAAAATATGTGTGGTTTGCATCTATTCCAGGAATGAAGGAGTGTTTTGTTTCATGATTTCTGTATAGCAGTGAACTGGTTTGAATCTCATCGTTCTGTAAATGAATGTTAATGTACAAACAAGACTTAGGCATGCTTGGTAAAAAAAAAGTCAAGGATTTTCTTTTTCTGAAAACGTATAATCACACGCATGACATTTTAAAATGCATGATCAATGTAAATTGAACTGCTTAAAGGTGAAGATAACGAACAGTGATCAATCTCGTAAATCCAATAAAGAACACAAAATTAAGAACAGGACAAACACGGACCCCTGGACACATTAGATTGATTGTTTGTTGTTTCCCGCCACAATCAACAATTTTTCAGTTATCTGGTGGCGTCCAGTTTTTATTGGTGGAGGAGAGAACCCAGATACAATGTACCCGGGAAGAGACCACCGACCTTCCGAAAGTAAACTGGCAAACCTTTTCACATATATCGGCGCGATCGAGAATTGAACCCGCGCCGACTAGAGGTGAGAGGCCTTGTGATTTTGAGCGCAATGCTCTAACCACTCGGCCACGGAGGCCCGAAGACAGAGTTGAGATCATGCGCTTAGGAGGAGTAAGCTTTCCCTTCTGACAGAAAAAACGGAATCTTTGATATTTTTATATAGAATAACGAATAAATGTCTTTAAACCTGAAATTGTAGTTAAGAAAACTCATAAAGGAAATATGAGATGATAAAATATCTTTGCCTTGGATGAGAGAATACCAGTAGTAACATGCATTCACATCATTTCTGAATTTCCTAATGTTCTCTATAGGTCTGATTGAACAATACAGCTATTTCAGATATATATTTAGTAGACCAATCAAGGTTTTGTGGACGTTATAGTCAAGCTATGAGCTACACAAATGTGCTCCCTTTTTAAAAAGAGTTTTTCTCTTCAGATAACAATTGGTAAATCATTCTGTTATGTTGCGGGTATACGTAAAGAGGAGTTCAATGTGTTTGTTCATAATATGCTGACAAAATGAGTGTAAGTGTACATTGTAAAGCAGCAGGTCAACGGTAGCTCTCTGACAAAATACTACAGATCTACACCTTATAAAAACCGTCGATTTACGGCGCAGAAAAAATTGCGGACGGTAGAGTTCTTATATCGCTGCATTACATATTAAACTTTTAAACTTAACAAAGTGTGTATGCGTGTATGCGCACAGGTGTGTGTGTGTGTGTGTGTGTGTGTGTGTGTGTGTGTGTGTGTGTGTGTGTGTGTGCACGAAGACTCGCATAAACTTGCATCTCAATAAATAAATAAATAATAAAAAATACTAATTAAATTAGTCATTTACATGAAGCATATTTCATTATTTATTCTGAAGGAAAACCTGAGTTTTGCTATGCCAGCATTTGTATAGCAAAAAGAAAGAATAAACAATATTTATTACATTTTT
>JAMZEH010000071.1:5027500-5160000 GCA_024699665.1 Ostrea denselamellosa
ACAGAGTAATCCTAATATACAGAATAATATACAGAATAATCTTAATACACAGAGTAATATACAGAGTAAATGTAATATACAGAGTAATTTGAAATATACAAAGTAATTCTAAGACATACAGTAATTAACATAGTAGTTTTAAGATACACAGTAATTCTAAAATAGAGAGTAATTCTAAAATACAGCGTAGTTCTAATAAACATAAAGTAGAAGAGATAGGGAGGGTGGAATTGGAATGAGAGAGAGAGAGAGAGAGAGAGAGAGAGAGAGAGAGAGAGAGAGAGAGAGAGAGAGAGAGAGAGAGAGAGAGAGAACGGGGAGGAAGGTAGAGACAGTGCCATGTCTCGTATCTCTCATGGAATCTTCTCCAGCCAAGAAACATATAGATAGTTCTTAACATCTGAAGATGTTTTGTTTGTCTGTCTGTTTAACGTCTCCTTGAGTATTAAGATGTCATCAGCTATAGATGAAGTATTATAAATCTTGAAGGCATATGTTTAGCGCTCATTGCCATAGCAGTAAGGATTTTTAACGTTCCAACGGCTGTCGCGACACGGGACCTCTGTTTTTCCAATGCTTACGTCTTAGGTTTAATTTGGGTATGACACGAGCGGGGCTCGTACTCACGACCTCCTTGGTATGAATCCAACATTCTAATTATTGAGGTACCGCGATCGGTACTTCGGAAAATGTAGGAGAACATACACATGTCATTAACAAATAATTTCATGTTTTAGAATACAGAATACAGAAAGAATGAACTGTGGCGATTCACGTCAGCAAACATATACATCATAAAACTACTCTGCTGTCTCTTATGTATGATTTAGTTATATTGTACTACGACTTACGACTTAGTCTGTTGTACGTAATAAAACCATTTGACAGCAATACGCTTCTGTAGTGGGACAATGCATCTAATGACTAGGATTTGGCGGGAGGCTTAAAGCCCATATAAGCAAGCTCTCTCTCTCTCTCTCTCTCTCTCTCTCTCTCTCTCTCACACACACACACAGATATATATATATATATATATATATATATATATATATATATATATAAGTCTCGTGAGATCCGGGTTAGATTAGGTCATCAGAACACCTTCGCTACTATATGTTGCAGTCCTTTGGTGATACCGGCAAAACCAAGACCCCGTGTCGCAGCAGTTGTGGCACAACAAAGAACCCTCCTTGTTCAAAGACCATAAACGCCGAGCATAGACCTAAATTTTTACATCTCTTCACCGGCAATGGTGACGTCTCCATATAAGATCTCTAGCGGGACGTTAAACAATATATAATCAACCTACAGAAAGTTTGCGTATGCTTTTGTTATCCCTGTTTTTCGTGACATTTTATTCTTCCTCAATCTCCTCTTACATTTTATGCCTTAACCAATCATCTTTTGGAGCATGATTGTTGTTGTCCTGTAAATGTACACGTACAATTAGGATTCCGAATTTTTGTTTTCATCCTTAGAAAGGGGGTCTTAAAACAACATAGTTTGGTTTCATACAACATTTGTTTTCAATTTAACAAGGTACAATTAATTCCAGTGCATGTAGCATAAACATGGACCCTTTTCTCTGACTAAAATGTCGCTTTAAGATAATAAAGGAGACTATTTTCATCAGAATGTTTACAATATAAACACAATCGCTACCGTGGTTAATCTGCATTTAGATTGCTAGCTTCATTTTCTAACTGACAATGTACTGTCTTTGTCTCCTATTACTATTGCCATACAATTAGTGTTGCTTCACGATATTCTTACCTAAAGTGGATTCAGAATTAGCAAATGATAATAATTATTTTGTTTTCTAGAAATTAAAGAGCTCATTAAATTATATTGTATAATGTAAACAACTATTAATACTCCGTGCAGTTCAAACGTTGGAATTCTAAACACTTACTATAATAAATGATTCTTTTTTGTACAGGCATGTTTGATTCGACCATTCGATACAAATATTCCGATGAATGATTTTAAAGTATAATTTTCTACGGTTTTTCTTCCATTCTCTAACGTAACCCAACTCAATTCTAATAAATATGATCTTTGTTCAGTAAATTCATGTTGCCTTCCATAAGTCCATGCTGGCTTCTCCTCTAAACCCATGCTGTCTTCTCCTCTGAATCAGTATATTCTCGACAAGTGATTTCATTTACAGCTATCACATACAATATCGGCATATTTTAGAACTGGTCTACAGGTCATAGGTTCACGGCGAGTGTGACCGGTCAACACGAATGCTTACTCTTCATAGGCGCCTCTAGTATAGTATGTCCAGGGGTCCGTGTTTGATTTGTGTCTGTCATAGGCTTTATGGAATTGATCCCTGTTCGTTATCTTTAGTTGTTTTAATAAATGAAAAAGTGTATTTGAAATCAGGTGCAGGTGTTGGAAATATTTTTCTTGTATGTGTTTTGTCCTAATTGATCAGGTACTAACTTAAGAAGGAGACCCAAGTGTTTGAGTGTCTGCTTTCGTGACGTCGGTATTATTATGTCCATGATGAAAACATGGAATCAGGAATTTTGGCGGTGAAATGAGTATTGACTGCGTTTCGGTCATTTTTAAAAGTCGACAAGCCAATTATGTGACCACCAATTTGATCCTGTCTAGATATGACGTCATTAAAGTGATAGTATAGCTTATTTGGTGATATTTGTCTCATCCCAAGGCATCTTATTCTAATATTATCACACAAAGATAATTGAATGATTTTTCTTTTCTCAACTTCGAAATGTTGCATGTTCGGCAAATGTTACACTATAAACCAATCTAAATAGCAGATTAAATTTTTGTCAAGGAAGTAAAAAATTAGGGGACGTAATGTGAAGATTATAGATCAACATGGAAAAATGCATAAAATGAAATGACTTGTATGAGTCATTTGGAGTCAATTTAGTTCTGTAAAAAATGAACAAACTTATCTTTTCTATCCCTTTAAAGTACTGAAGTCTTCTACATTGGTTTTAACAACAACCAAATGTTTGGTTTCATCCTCAAAAAGGTTTCTTTGTGTTTAGGATAGTCTGTGATCCCCTCAATATATATAAGAAATAGAAGAGGACCAAGCACACAACCCTTTAGAATGCCAGCCTTATAGCAAAATACAATGACCATCTAGAACAACCCTTTGTTTCTGTTGCTAGCATAGTTCAGCTCATGCCTTTAAGTTTCAGTGAATTTAAACAGCCAGGTCCAATGTTAAAGTTTATGAAATCTTCTGAGAGATCACAAAACGTGCACATCTTTTACCTTTAGCTTTATTCAGATTTGATACATTCGAATTTTACAAAGTCACAAGTAAATTCATTGTTGAATCCATTGACTGACAGCCAGAGTTTTCAGTACATTGTATCCAGCTGATAGTCCCAAAAAATATTATCATTTCTAAAATCAATTTATTTGAATAAAATGAAAATTCACCATTGATAAACAAGGCTCCATGTTTTTATAATTTCCTATATTAACCAAAGTAACTATTAATTACGTACATTTCCCAAACTTCTTTAGAAATACGTAATATCAATAATTACTCGTATTTAATATTATAACAAAATCAAATATTTTTCAACGACAAGTACTTTGACATATAAGAAATTCTGAAATGTACATGTAATATTGTTACATTTGAATGTTCAGTCAAATGGCGACTTTCAGCTCCTACAACAATTTGTTGCGTGAACTATAATGACGACTAAGTACTTGTACAATATATGATATTACTGATGTTCGATTGTGGAAGCCACCTTTACTGGTTTTTAAAAAAAAAATAGTTTTGGTAATTAAAATGACTGAATATTCGTTGAATGTAACATTACCTGTGGGAAATATACCCACTGAATATAAAAGAACACGTCGATTAATATGTTGTTATGAGTCATAATCTGGTATGTGTGTTAATGAAATATTCTACATAAAAATTATTAATTTAGTCTATCATTAATCTATAAAAAGTATTGATTTCAAAGACGATATTGCATATTAAGAAACTCATAAATCAGAACATTTGTGTAATTGAATTTGCATATGTGCCATTTGAGGAATAACAACAGCTTTGTAAAATATGCGCACAAAGACTGCATTCATTGTTTCTTACTTTTGACAGAAAGATTAAAAACAAGTGACCCACAGCTACAAAATATGCCTCATAAATTAACTCCCGGACATATTAGAATATTTACTATCACACTACAAAGCAACACATGGCTTTTAATTAGTTAATTAAGACAAAACATTTAATACAGGTTTCAAATGTTTGCATACTGTACTTATGTCGTAATGTCGCCATTTCAAAGATATATTTTTACAGCAGACTTTAATACGTCACTTAGTGCAAATGTAAACGTATACCCTATTGGTTTCTTGGTACCCGTGGCTTGTACTTAGTTTCAATATTTTTTATTTGTTTCTTTCTTTTACATCCCTTCTATATATTTTTTTTCAATTCTTTTAATATGTTCAACCGTCGATGAACCACATATTAATACAAATGAATAACGCTCGAAGGCATTGAAGTGAGGATTCTTTAACATGTGAAAAAACAATACTCGGGACTTTCGTTTTTACGAGACCGCAAAAACCGAGGCCCCATGTCGCAGTAGGCGTGGCACGAGGAAGATCCCTCCCTGTTCAAAAGCCCTGAGCGATGAGCATAGACCTAAATTTTGCAGCCCTTCACCGGCAATGGTGACGTCTTCATATGAGTGACAAATTCTCAAGCAGAACGTAAAACACCATACAATCAATCAATCAATCAATCAATCTAATGACCCGTGAATTACGAGTATTTGGTGAAGAGCAAACACACCCTAACTTAACGTGACCAGGACATGAACGAGACTCAAACTCACGACCGATCGTTCGTTCTAACCACTTATATGTAGATATTCTGCTGTGTTTTAAGAATCTAATTCTGTCCATTCGTCATAGAGATAATTACACATGAAGTACATTCTCTACATGCCCATACCTCTTTCTGATCTGTTGATGTTTGACATAAAGTGGAAATTTAAAACTTAACTGAAGCGTCCTCAAGTCATCTGGATCATTTGTATTATTACATCTAGTAAATGTAAAAATATCAACTCTCTGGATAATATATCATATATCATTTATATTATTACATCCTCATATCATTCCCTGTTTGAGGAATCGTCACATTAGGGCCCGACTCCAATGGTGTCGTCACCATCAACGCTGGGATAATCGCCGATGGAACCACGTGATGTTTTCAGATGAGTCGAGGTACACGGTGGACTTCCTGGACAGACGCAGAAGAGTTTGGCGCCCACGTAATGAACGTTTCCATGACGTTAACGTCATTAGACATGATCGGTATGGGGGTGGATCTGTAGTGGTGTGGGGAGGCATCACTGTTGCCGGCAGAACAGATTTGCATGTTGTTGCTGGACGTGTCACATGGCAGTACTACCAGAACAACATCTTGGCACCTCATGTTGCGCCGTTTGCACGTCGTTATGGCCGCCATTTCATATTTCAAGATGACAATGTCAGATGTCATAGGGCCAAGATCGTTACAGATAATCTCCAACAGCAGAATATCACCACATTACCATGACCCACACTCAATCCGGACCTTTCCCCCATCGAGCATGTCTGGGTCATGCTTGGACAGCGGCTACACCAACGTCAACAACCTCCTGCCAATGTCCAAGAACGTGCTGCAGCATTGCAACAGGAATGGAATAACCTTCCACAAAATGACCTGGGACGTCTCGTTAGGAGTATTCCTCGCCGAATCCGAACTTGTCTGGCCAACCCAGGGGGGTTTACCCGCTACTGACTCTGTTTCACAATGGTGGTGAATTTGCTGTGTTGGTGTCGACCCTTATTCTGGAGAATCTGTCCTTTTCTGACTGTATACAGGGTTTCAAATAAATTGACGTAAGTTTCCTTAATGTTTTTCTGTCTTTTGTTTCCTTCCTGACCGCATTTCGTTGTCCTTGTAAGTCCAATATCCCCAACTTTTTTGAATAGTATATATCATTTATATTATTATTACAAGTTATTGTAAATGTGTTAACTGTCTGGAAATTGAATTAGATGTCATGGTTGATTTGAAACACCTTGTGTATGTATGCTGTGCTGCATTGTGTAGTGGATCAGAAGAATGTGATCAAATTAAGATAATCCACGTGAATTTATCATCTTAATTTAACGACATGTGACTTTGCGAAATCACACAAGGATGTATGTATGCAATACACATAAAAAAGTTAGTTTTCGCCACGCCATATTTTCGAATCGCTCATCTGCTTTGAAAAAGTGTTTTGTCATTGTGTAGATTTTGTTCATGAACAAAGGTGAAGATAATGAACAATTTGCAATCTCATAAATCCTATAAAATATACAAAATTAAGAGAAAGGCTACACAGAACCCTGGATACATCAGAGGTAGCTACGAGGAGTATGCATCCCTTGTCGACCGGTCACAATCGTCATAAAGCCTATATTTTCATCAGGTAAACAGAGAAATCAGTAATCAGAATCAATATTTTGTATTAACAATTTAAGAATTTGTATGAAACTCGTCAGCCCGTGAATTAGATATTTATAATGACCATAGAATTTGCGGAATGTTGACTTTAAATGTTATTGTTAAAACCCCTGTAACATCAAGTTATTTGTCCCCGTGGGGATCCGGGTTGTTAGAATAGATCTTTAGTACCCCTTGCTTGTCGTAAGAGGCAACTAAATGAGATGAGACCGCAAAAACCGAGACCCCGTGCCACGGCATGTGTGGCACGATAAAGATCCCTCCCTGCTCAAAGGCAATAAGCACCGAGCATAGGCCTCAATTTTGCAGTCTTTCACTTGCAATGGTGACGTCTCTATAGAAGTGAAATATTCTCGAGCGAGACGTTAAAGAATATATAATTAATTAATCAATCAATCAACTCATTTGTTGGTAGGCAGCTTTGATTTAAAAACTGATCATACGCAGAACATGTTATCACATATCGAATCAAATGTGATATGAAATATTGCTACACGATATGGGAATGTGCTTCCTGTGATCTCTATAAATTAAAATATCAGTGAAATCACCAGGTGAGTAATTAATCATAATTTTAATTACGCATTTGAACTAGATATTCAATTGTTCATTATGGCCTGTTATTTTGTGCAATGAATTTATACTTGTTAAATCTAATTTTGATACCTAATTTTCGTGGTCTATAATTCTGTCCATTTTGTTTGCTCAGATACACATCAAAATTAAAATAATTCATGATTAATATGATGATAGCATTACAACTCATACTGACAACATTGTACTTACTTACTGTGTATGTTTTAGGATTTAATGACTTGGAAAATAATCATTTTATAAACCGTATTCTACCAACATTGTGAGACACACTGATTATTAAACATCATTGTGAGATAAAATGAACATACAATGATATTGTGAGATAAAAGAAGGACAAAAACATCATTGTGAGATAAAATGATCATTAAACATCATTGTGATTGATTGATTGATTATATATTGTTTATATATTGTTGATCCAGCTCGAGAATTGTTCACTCATATGGAGACGTCACCATTGCCGGTGAAGGGCTGCAAAATTTAGGCGTATGCTCAGCGCTCAGGGCCTTTGAGCAGGGAGGGATCTTTATCGTGCCACACCTGCTGTGACACGGGACCTCGGTTTGTGTGGTCTCATCCGAAGGACCGCCCCATTTAGTCGCCTATTACGACAAACAAGGGGTACTGAGGATCTATTCTACCAACTCGGATCCTCACGGAGCTAAACATCATTGTGAGATAAAATGAACATAAAATGATATTGTGAGATAAAAGAAAAATAAAATTATGTTTAGAATAGACATAAATAATTTGTGAAAGAAGTGAATTCTTACACTGCTTTTTCAACACAAATATGATAGTTCTAAGGAAAATATGAAGATAATGAACAGTGATCAATGTCATATTTCCTATAAAGAATACAAAATCAATAGTAAAACACGGACCACTGAATATACCAGAGATGCCTAGGAGGAGTAAGCATCCCCTGTTGACCGGTCACACCCGCCATGAGCCCTACACATAATCCTTTACTGCCCCAAATTATATAAAGTTCTGGGGGAATACTGCAGATGATTTCTCGATGACACGTGATGTTAGTGAAGTCAGACGCTCTGTCTCGACCTACAGTTATCAGTGCAGAAACAAGCCATCAATTTTATTCTGAATTTAAAATTTAAGGAAACATGACATTTGCACTTTAAATTTAAATGCATTGCTATAGACGAGGATTATTTGGTGTAGCCATAAAAAATATTTAACACATGCTATTAGAACAGGAGCATTTGACAAACACATACGAATTCGCTTTTAATGTTGATCTTTCTGAAAATAAAAGGACAATTTGTGTTCAAGACCAAATGGTATTATCTTGCGGTGATCATTTAAGACGATGTAAAACGTTTAGCCTGAAATGATAGCTTAGAATTTAAAGAGACGATTCTAAGACGGCGGATGTCTCTTGGTCTGCTTTTGTAAAGACTAAAAGAATAGTGATAGATCCCATAACTCCTTTAAAGGACAAAAATTAACAGTAAGGCAAACAAGGGTCCCTGGACATAAGACGGGATCAGACAACTAGGGGGAGTAAGCATCCCTTGTTGACCGGTCACACCCGTTGTGAACCCTATATCTCAATCAGGTAAACGAATTAACATATCGGATAAGATATCGCAAATTTGAGATCATTTCAAGTATCATCTGCCCTATTGTAGCCGACACTCTTTAGGCATGAATAATTAATGTTAATACTAATTGTGAAACTGATGTATTTCCAAGTTCTAATGTTCTAATGGGGAAACGTTTTATGTTTGGTGTGCTAAATTAGGCCCTTATCATTCCTTGCTCTATCTTATTAATGTACTGTTACTCACCGTGGAGTAAATATCGAAATATATTTGTAAGATCAAAACATTTGTATATCTTTTTTTCTTAGAGAATACAAAGACGAAGATGTACTGTGGTCCCTAATCTTTATAGAGTATAGATGTATTCCGCCTGAGGTGTTTAAGAGTGTTTAGTTATTACTATGTATTGTAATCCCTTATCATTAGATGATAAAGTCATGGCAAAAAGAAATAGTTCCATGAGGATATGGTTAAAGAAATAGTTCCATGAGGATATGGATAAAGAAATAGTTCCATGAGGATATGGTTAAAGAAATAGTTCCATGAGGATATGGTTAAAGAAATAGTTCCATGAGGATATGGATAAAGAAATAGTTCCATGAGGATATGGTTAAAGAAATAGTTCCATGAGGATATGGATAAAGAAATAGTTCCATGAGGATATGGTTAAAGAAATAGTTCCATGAGGATATGGTTAAACAGTCGTAACTCATACACTGGGTAAAATGAATCAATAACTAATAATACGCAATGTGGATTTCACTCCCATTAATTCTAATTAAGGTCCATTAGGTGGGAAAAATTATGTACAGTTATATAGGGAGGGGTGATATATTTCAAATTTTAAACATAATTGTAGAAATTTACAAGTCCTTCATATTTTAGGAATGTTATATTAGTACTTATTACAAGCAAAAAATTACAAATTTACCCATGCATCCATTTTTTGTTTGTATCAAGTGACCTTAACTGTAGATCCTGTTTGTTTTAGGCGTACAGAATGATGTGTGTAGGGTGTTAAGTACAGTTACTATTAAAAAGGTAAAGAAAATGTCCCACACATTTGTTATTATAAACGTCATGAACATCGTTCTTCATATTTATGTTACTTGTTAACCCCACAGATCCACGACAAGGTACAATTACCAGTTTATTATACTGCGAGCAAATTTTATGATCATATTTTGCAATTGAAATGTTTTGTATCATCGTAGCTTGGATATTAGTTATAGAATTCTTTATATTGTTTTCTAGCTGTAATTATAGAATACAGCATTATGGTAGAAATAAAGAGTTGTTGTCTAGCTGTAGGCATAGAATACAGCATATTCATTTTACAGTTCGTTATGGTAGAAATATTTTGTTTTTGTTTGTTTGTTTTTGTTTATAGCCGCCTGAGCAATTTTTCAGCTATCCGGCGGCTGTCACCATTACCGGTGACAGGGCTGCAAATTTAGGCCTATGCTCGGCACTCAGGGCCTTTGAGCAGGGAGGGATCTTTATCGTGCCACACCTACTGCGACACGGGACCTCGGTTTATACGGTCTCATCCGAAAGACCGGCACCCACGTCCCACAGTGGGATTCGAACCCTCGACTCAAGGATCATCAGATCCTTGAGCCCGACGCTCTAACCACTGCGCCACGCGGGCGGCTGGTAGAAATAAAGAGTTGTTTTCTAGCTATAATTATAGAATACAGCATATTAATTTTACAGTTTTTTTTAATGATAGAAACAAGTGTTGTTGTCAAGCTGTAATTATATAACATAATATACTAATTTTACAGTTCGTTATGATAGATAAAAAGCCACAACTTAGTGATCGAATACAATATTTTAGATATGTATATATCAAAGATACATGTCTGTAATGTTAAATATTATTGTATCCAAACGTACGAATTATCAGTTTTACTACATTTAGAAAAAGGTTAATACACGTTAGACCTTTCATAAAATAGGCCGCCAGTTATGTCGCCATATATGGTAAGCACATCTGAATGAGAATAACCCAATTGCTACAAATTCTCCAGTAAATGAATGACAGTTCACGTCTTCTGAGGTCAAATGTTACAATATTAATTACTCAAATGAACTATGGAAAATAATTCTATTTATTCAAATGTAATGATTATAAAAATAACGAGGGTTAATAAAGGTCAATCTAATTCGTTAAGATCCTTTTAATGTTCCCTAAAACATTTATTACGTTGAAATAATTGTCAACATCCTTTTAAATACACACAGGTTACGACACAGAATAGCCCCATACCTGCTGGTGACGAGAATTTATTGCATCAGCCTTTTAAGGAATTCTTACAGAAATTCCTTCACGTTCATAATGTGTTCTAAAATAGAAATTCAGGAACACATTAATTATATATAGATAGTATTGCATACGTGATGCATTGAATATTTTTGAAACGTTTTGTCACTACAGTTTCGAATAACTGTAATAACTGGTTTTGATTGAATTAGTTTCTTACAAAATTAATATCAATTGTCCAATGACAACAAAATCAATATCAATTGTCCAATCAAAACAAAATATCAATTGTTCAGTCGTACAAATACAGGTAAATATGATTGGTGTAAGTTTCGCTATAACATCTGGGATAATTTCTATCTCTGATATCACGTCTAACTTTGAGATAACATTACATCGTCAAACTGATTCGATACGCAAGAGCTTGTTTTGCGTATGATCAGTTTTGAAATCGAGACAGGCTACTGACAAATACATTGATGTTATAGTTGTTTCAAAAGGATCGTTTAAAATCATCGTTTCTCTAATTCTACGGTCGTTATGTAATGTACTAATACAACTTGTCGTTAGATCAAAAACAACATGCTTCATACCAAATAAAACTGTTCTTTGCACACTGATTTTGACTACGGATTACTCCGTTTTCCAGATCGAGATAAGAGGATCACGGCGGGTGTGACCGGTCAAAAAGAGATGTTTACTCCTCCTAGACACCTCACCCACTTCTAGTATGTCCAGAGGTCCATGTTTGCCCTCCTTGGAATTTTGTATTCGATATAGGAGTTATGAGGTTGATTATTGTTTATCTTACACGACATAACGTCTAACTTTGAGATAACATTTATCGTCTAACTGCGAAAACATCTGTCTCTGAGATAAAGACTTATAAAACCTGTACATCTTAGATAACGCAAATATCTGTGTGATTAAGTCAGAATATAAGTAACGCCTAATAAACGACTGTTTAAGCATGTAAATATTGTACCAACAGTGGATATATTCCTGTTTTGTAAATTGATTGATTGTATATTGTTTTACGTCCCGCTTGTGAATTTTTCACTCATATGGAGACGTCACCATTGCCGGTGAAGAGCTGTAAAATTTAGGCCTATGCTCAGCCCTTAGGGTTTTGAGCAGGGAGGGATCTTTATCGTGCCACACCTGCTATGACACGGGGCCTCGGTTTGTGCGGTCTCATCCGAAGGACCGCCCCCATTTAGTCACCACTTACGACAAGCAACAAGGTAAGACCTTATTGTACACCTACAGGGCACCACCTATCGTATTAAATGGTTACTGTATAAAATAAAAGAGAAGTTTGAGGAAGAAGGAATGTGATAGACGGACAGACGAACCAGGGTAAGAAGAATATATAAGTGTGTGACGCCAGGGTCCAATTAAACACGACACATTACCACGGAGCTTATGGACTACCCTCGTATTTCATAATTGCTGAGAATGGCACAACCCTTTCTGATTAGTACAAAATGTATATCACATTTACACTCAGTTTAATTTAAAGTAGCTATATTGTGCTGTAAGTATCCTCCGTATCGAGTACTAGCAAGCGCGAAAGATTCAGGATCAAGACCTATGTCACAGAAAATAGAAAAATCCTGAAATTAGTCATAAACACGATTTCTTTTTAGGTGAATAATTCAGAGGGAATGGTGATTAAGGTTCGATGATTTTCATAATTGATATTTATTATTCAGAAAACTGGACACTTTCTTCTTCAATAGTTCGTGTTAATGAATCAATTAATGCTTTTGTATGTTGAATACATCACGACATTAGAAATATACCTGGATGTGACAGCTCTGATCAAGGTGAACGTGTAACTCACACATTTTCCAAAAACACGAGTGTCACACTGATGGTCGGTTTTTAAATTCAGAAAATATAAATCATACTGTTTTAAACTCCGATATACGTCTCACTGGAGCAAGGAATGAGCTCGGTATGTGCTGTGTTGAATTAACATGTACATGCATAGAGTGAATGTAGTAGTTATCATAGGATGAACGTTCACTGAAAGGTCTGGAGAGGTGGCTGAATGTCAGAGATCTTCTAGTCAGTCATCTTTTAGAAATCATTCAGTCATCTTTTAGAAACCATTCATTCATCTTTTAGAAATCATTCAGTCATCTTTTAGAAACCATTCAGTCACCTTTCAGCTTACTGAATGGCAGATTTCATTCTCTCTCTCTCTCTCTCTCTCTCTCTCTCTCTCTCTCTGTGTGTGTGTGCGCGCGCGCGCGCGCGCGCGCGCGTATGTGTGTGTTTTAAATGGAAATCGTTATGGCTAAACTCATACTAGCTACTTTAATTATTATTATTATTATTGAAAATATCTACGTTGAAGTTTCAGACTTTTCCCATATTTTCATTTGCCTCTCATATCTCTAGGGTTGGGGTTGATATGCATTAAATGCTGATATTGTGATCCCGGAGGGTAGGGCATGTCATTTTGTTTTAAAATGCCGTTTCCGCTACTATTTAAATGTTACTGATTCATTTGACAAAAATCTAGGTTCTGGAAGTAAAATGACATAATTCAGTTTTCGCGTCATCATCTGTAGCGAATTAAGCACTGAAATCGCATTGACCCGGGCATTCATCTGAAGTAAACTTACGACCATAAATTCTAGATACAGTAATTGTCAACTCTCATGTGCCGAGTTTCCTTGATAAATTTACTTCGTATACCATATAGTTTTAAAGATTAACAGCTGTTCCTCTACTTACAAAGTCAATGTCATTCGGCAGATACTTCGGGAAGTCCTCAGACTTCTTCGTTTAACTGTTGTCTACGCATCTGTTGAGACAAATAACGCTCCACAGAGACCGATTTAAAGTCATATTTAAGAAATAAAGATAGATCTTTACCTTGGCAGTTCTTGTCTAGAACGTCCATTTTTTCAAACATTTGTGCTGATTGTAGGGCGCTTTTAGTTTCACATCATAATATTTTGTGACAATTGATTCTCCTCAAACTGTGTAAATATGGCTTACAGAGAAGCACCTTGCAATGTTTGTGACTATTATTATTATTTTCTGAATGCTTTTGAGGTATTTATCAATCATTTAGAAAAGTCAGCTGTGTACTGACTATCAGGATTGAAATGTTCTTATGTCTTGTATCTTTGAACTTATTCCTTATTCAAATATATATCAGTATTTTTTCCCCCAATGCAAGAGATCTGTGTCTTGTTAAATTGGTCTGTATAATGCAACTGCCGTTGATCTGACGTCATATCTAGATTTTACAGAAACATATTGATGGAATGGTTTGAAAGGATTAGTTTGAAACCTCAGCAATTTTCCATGGATTCCAAAAAATGATCAAACACACGATGTTTGAAACAGCATGTATAATGACATTAAAGCAATAGGAATACTGATTTACATTTCATGTAGACAGAAAATGGATATTAATTCAGCATGGGCAATAATCAAATGCAGCGCACTCAGAAACCACCTATTTATTTTCATGAATGAAAACATGAAACTATTTTCCTCTACGATAATAAACAAAGTACTGAATAAATACGATCTTAATGAATGACATGAAATTTGAGTACAAAATAAGAAAATTTAGGAATACACTTAAAAGAAATTTAATTATATGAATAGCATTAAGATTTCGTGTTTTTTTAATGTATGTTTTCCGCAACAAACCTTACATTCGTCCATCCGGATTAACACTATCAGAAGTCATTTTATCATTCAAACATCACTATAATCTCTCTCTCCCTCTCTCTCTCTCCCTCTCTCTCTCTCCCTCTCTCTTTCTCTCTCTCCCTCTCTCTCTCTCCCTCTCTCTCTCCTCTCTTTCTTTCTCTCTCTCTCATGAGTGTGCATTTGGCTAACTATTGGTGACTACCTTTATTTATTTGTATAAATCTCTCTCTCTTTCTCTCTCTCCCTCTCTCCCTTTCTCTTTCTCTCTCTCTCCCTCTCTCTTTCTTTCTCTCTCTCATGAATGTGTATTTGGCTAACTATTGATGACTACCTTTATTTATTTGTATAAATCTCTCTCTCTTTCTCTCTCTCCCTCTCTCTTTCTCTCCCTCTCTCTTTCTCTCTCTCTCTCTTTCTCCCCCTCTCTCTTTCTTTCTCTCTCTCTCATGAGTGTGTATTTGGCTAACTATTGATGACTACCTTTATTTATCAGATCAGTATAAATCTTGCTGGTAGTTGAAAAGAATACATTTACCATGGTCTGCTTTAAGAGATCCACGCTAAAATCGTTCATTCTTGATATCATTTGACTTTTGTCCTTGGAACACTAGGGAAATTTGAAAAAAAAATGTAGACAACTCAAATACTTCAAATTGATAATGGCCTCATACGTAACTCAGGGTTAAGTATTGAAATATTACTCACGTGTTGTCTATCAAATAACGTATCTGTTTTAGAACCTGGTTTGCAAAAAATTAAAAAAAATCTTAAACATGGAACAATTAAGATATACGTAAGTACTCTGTTCCACCTGTTAGATGTGAGGGTATTGCTGTCCTGTTTACTTATACAAGCATGTCCTTAATCACCTCCATATGATTTATTGTCAGCAGAATCGAGAACCAAAGGACCTTTATGTGGAAGAAAAGAACTGTTGAGGACATTACATTTACATTTGTTTTGGTTTTTTTTATAAATGTACGGGGCATCTAATTTAATTATTAATGTACAAATAGTATCACGTGATTTAATTAAATATGCAAGCGTTACTGTTAAAATTGTACAGTTCTGAATTATATATTTATAGCCACCACGTCGAAACTTGTTAATGTTTAATTTCATCACATACATATGGATATTGTGATAGAAATAGCATTTTTGGTGTTGTCTCCATTCTTTTTGGTTTAGGTCGCCACCTTTCTCGTTTACTTCAATTAAGTAGAATATCATACCTTTAGATTTTAATGCAAAAAAACCCCCACTTTATTTTCTTATATCATGACAACTAGACACCTGGTACCATAGAAGATATGAGCGGGTGTGACCGGTCAACAGGGGATGCTTGCTTCTTCTGGGCAACTGATCCCATCTCTGGTGTATCCAGGGATCCGTGTTTACCTATAGGTCTTACAGGAGTTAGGACATTGGTCACTGTGCGTTATCTTCACCTTTTCATTATGAACAGAAATGTAACCTGTGGAGAATAAAAAATATTTAACTATCTGTTTATATTCAATGAAAAATAGCATTTATCAATTGACACCCGAATTTGTTCAGCACGTACTACCTTTGAAGAGAGAGAGAGAGAGAGAGAGAGAGAGAGAGAGAGAGAGAGAGAGAGAGAGAGAGAGAGAGCATAATCATCGTTTTAACTATTCTATACCAGAAAGTATATTTTGGTAGCATGTGTTTTTCGTAATGATTTGTCAAAGTTTTCCAAATCTGAATCTAGTCATAGTTAGTCACATAAAGAGAGAAATAACGGAAGGCGCTTGTTATACAGCCATTTTATTTTGGAATTAAAGAACTCTTCGCCTCGCTGTAACCAGTGGATAGAGAGTTTGTATATATATATATATATATATATATGTAAAAGTCTCGGGGCTTTAAGATGGGTCCTTAAAAACGGAGTTCCTTGTCAGAACGAATGTTAAACCAATCGATAACGAACCGATCCCGATATTTACTCATTGCGAATTCTTATGAACTTATTTTCGGTAAGGTTAGTTCATTTCAACCAGTGTACATTTACTGTAGTTTAGATGTATACTAGGTGAATATTCACATTTTGAAGATGTAACACTCCTTAACGCTTACTTGAACTTAAATAAAATTGTGGTCAGCCTAGGTGAACTTGCAATATTTTTCTATCATCATATCTTATCATTATCGTTAATTCGTAACTCTCAAAATGCTTCGATATGACATTTCTTATGACAAAAAACTCTAACACGATATTATTGTAAATAAAATATTTTAGCAGGTACAGTGTCTATGTAGGGTACAAATATAATCTTTTTTTTTTCTTACAAATTACTCACGTAATTTTCTTGTAAGACTCCCTTTTCTTTTTTCTTAAAAAAGAATATTGCTTTATTATGCAAAACAAACAAAAAATAATAAATAAAATGTATTTTGTATTTCAATTCTAGATTTGAACTACCACTTGAAGCATCAATTTAGTGAATAGTGTTGTGTATACATGGATGTTTTTCTCCCATCTCTTATTGATTCTGATCACAATGAAGTGCTTTCTATACCATTTTACTCACTGAACTAGAATAAGTGACAGGTGACCTGTATATCAAAAATGTATTCTTCTTCTGTGGAAAGTTGGAAAAATATAATCTATATTTTAGATATGAATATTACATTAGGTGGCCATAGACAATGGGATGAAAGGGGGCTTCTACAGCTGGAATAAATATATGACAGAAAGACAATATGTGAAGATCAAAACAAAACGATCATAATTCATTTAACCTGTCATACATATGACGTCATGAATGCCTCATATGAATTAGTGCATCAGATTTCCATTCATAAATACTAAATACGATGTAAAAACACCCAATGGGTTTCACAACTCCAGTGGAGATCGAGTTTAATAGCTGCAAAGATGAGCACATCAAACATTTTCATTGAAATTCGATGAATATAAAAATCATTCAATATGCCTTCGAATCTGCTCATTGCCAACAGAATTACTGATAAAAATAATTAATTTTCACTTCCTTACAATACTCTCTCTCTCTCTCTCTCTCTCTCTCTCTCTCTCTCTCTCTCTCTCTCTCTCTCTCTCTCTCTCTCTCTCTCTCTCTCTCTCTCTCTCTCGCACGTGAGCTGTGTGTGTGACTTTAGTTGAATAATAATTTAGTAACTTTTCAAACCGAAATCAAATCCCATACACCGCCACCGAAAAAAATTACTTAATGTAGCTATATATGTGTAAAAATATATAGAGAACCAGCTGATTTATACAGCACAGTATTTATACTGAAGATTTATACATAATGAGATTTGTATGTAAAAGCCAACGTATATCATAGAGTGCACAGGGAACGAGATCGGTATAAAGCAGAGTATACTGTACAGATATACAGAGATAGGTATAGACTAGAGTGTACCGTATAGATATACAGAGATAGGTATAGACTAGAGTGTACCGTATAGATATACAGAGATAGGTATAGACTAGAGTGTACCGTATAGATATACAGAGATAGGCATAGACTAGAGTGTACCGTATAGATATACAGAGATAGGCATAGACTAGAGTGTACCGTATAGATATACAGAGATAGGCATAGACTAGAGTGTACCGTATAGATATACAGAGATAAGTATAGACTAGAGTGTACCGTATAGATATACAGAGATAGGCATAGACTAGAGTGTACCGTATAGATATACAGAGATAGGTATAGACTAGAGTGTACCGTATAGATATGCAAAGATAGGCATAGACTAGAGTGTACCGTATAGATATACAGAGATAGACATAGACTAGAGTGTACCGTATAGATATACAGAGATAGGTATAGACTAGAGTGTACCGTATAGATATACAGAGATAGGCATAGACTAGAGTGTACCGTATAGATATACAGAGATAGGCATAGACTAGAGTGTACCGTATAGATATACAGAGATAGGCATAGACTAGAGTGTACCGTATAGATATACAGAGATAGGCATAGACTAGAGTGTACCGTATAGATATACAGAGATAGGCATAGACTAGAGTGTACCGTATAGATATACAGAGATAGGCATAGACTAGAGTGTACCGTATAGATATACAGAGATAGGTATAGACTAGAGTGTACCGTATAGATATACAGAGATAGGTATAGACTAGAGTGTACCGTATAGATATACAGAGATAGGTATAGACTAGAGTGTACCGTATAGATATACAGAGATAGGTATAGACTAGAGTGTACCGTATAGATATACAGAGATAGGTATAGACTAGAGTGTACCGTATAGATATACAGAGATAGGTATAGACTAGAGTGTACCGTAGAGATATACAGAGATAGGCATAGACTAGAGTGTACCGTATAGATATACAGAGATAGGCATAGACTAGAGTGTACCGTATAGATATACAGAGATAGGTATAGACTAGAGTGTACCGTATAGATATACAGAGATAGGTATAGACTAGAGTGTACCGTATAGATATACAGAGATAGGTATAGACTAGAGTGTACCGTATAGATATACAGAGATAGGTATAGACTAGAGTGTACCGTATAGATATACAGAGATAGGTATAGACTAGAGTGTACCGTATAGATATACAGAGATAGGTATAGACTAGAGTGTACCGTATAGATATACAGAGATAGGCATAGACTAGAGTGTACCGTATAGATATACAGAGATAGGCATAGACTAGAGTGTACCGTATAGATATACAGAGATAGGTATAGACTAGAGTGTACCGTATAGATATACAGAGATAGGCATAGACTAGAGTGTACCGTATAGATATACAGAGATAGTTATAGACTAGAGTGTACCGTATAGATATACAGAGATAGGTATAGACTAGAGTGTACCGTATAGATATACAGAGATAGGTATAGACTAGAGTGTACCGTATAGATATACAGAGATAGGCATAGACTAGAGTGTACCGTATAGATATACAGAGATAGGTATAGACTAGAGTGTACCGTATAGATATACAGAGATAGGTATAGACTAGAGTGTACCGTATAGATATACAGAGATAGGTATAGACTAGAGTGTACCGTATAGATATACAGAGATAGGTATAGACTAGAGTGTACCGTATAGATATACAGAGATAGGTATAGACTAGAGTGTACCGTATAGATATACAGAGATAGGTATAGACTAGAGTGTACCGTATAGATATACAGAGATAGGTATAGACTAGAGTGTACCGTATAGATATACAGAGATAGGTATAGACTAGAGTGTACCGTATAGATATACAGAGATAGGTATAGACTAGAGTGTACCGTATAGATATACAGAGATAAGTATAGACTAGAGTGTACCGTATAGATATACAGAGATAGGCATAGACTAGAGTGTACCGTATAGATATACAGAGATAGGTATAGACTAGAGTGTACCGTATAGATATGCAAAGATAGGCATAGACTAGAGTGTACCGTATAGATATACAGAGATAGACATAGACTAGAGTGTACCGTATAGATATACAGAGATAGGTATAGACTAGAGTGTACCGTATAGATATACAGAGATAGGCATAGACTAGAGTGTACCGTATAGATATACAGAGATAGGCATAGACTAGAGTGTACCGTATAGATATACAGAGATAGGCATAGACTAGAGTGTACCGTATAGATATACAGAGATAGGCATAGACTAGAGTGTACCGTATAGATATACAGAGATAGGCATAGACTAGAGTGTACCGTATAGATATACAGAGATAGGCATAGACTAGAGTGTACCGTATAGATATACAGAGATAGGTATAGACTAGAGTGTACCGTATAGATATACAGAGATAGGTATAGACTAGAGTGTACCGTATAGATATACAGAGATAGGTATAGACTAGAGTGTACCGTATAGATATACAGAGATAGGTATAGACTAGAGTGTACCGTATAGATATACAGAGATAGGTATAGACTAGAGTGTACCGTATAGATATACAGAGATAGGTATAGACTAGAGTGTACCGTAGAGATATACAGAGATAGGCATAGACTAGAGTGTACCGTATAGATATACAGAGATAGGCATAGACTAGAGTGTACCGTATAGATATACAGAGATAGGTATAGACTAGAGTGTACCGTATAGATATACAGAGATAGGTATAGACTAGAGTGTACCGTATAGATATACAGAGATAGGTATAGACTAGAGTGTACCGTATAGATATACAGAGATAGGTATAGACTAGAGTGTACCGTATAGATATACAGAGATAGGTATAGACTAGAGTGTACCGTATAGATATACAGAGATAGGTATAGACTAGAGTGTACCGTATAGATATACAGAGATAGGCATAGACTAGAGTGTACCGTATAGATATACAGAGATAGGCATAGACTAGAGTGTACCGTATAGATATACAGAGATAGGTATAGACTAGAGTGTACCGTATAGATATACAGAGATAGGCATAGACTAGAGTGTACCGTATAGATATACAGAGATAGTTATAGACTAGAGTGTACCGTATAGATATACAGAGATAGGTATAGACTAGAGTGTACCGTATAGATATACAGAGATAGGTATAGACTAGAGTGTACCGTATAGATATACAGAGATAGGCATAGACTAGAGTGTACCGTATAGATATACAGAGATAGGTATAGACTAGAGTGTACCGTATAGATATACAGAGATAGGTATAGACTAGAGTGTACCGTATAGATATACAGAGATAGGTATAGACTAGAGTGTACCGTATAGATATACAGAGATAGGTATAGACTAGAGTGTACCGTATAGATATACAGAGATAGGTATAGACTAGAGTGTACCGTATAGATATACAGAGATAGGTATAGACTAGAGTGTACCGTATAGATATACAGAGATAGGCATAGACTAGAGTGTACCGTATAGATATACAGAGATAGGTATAGACTAGAGTGTACCGTATAGATATACAGAGATAGGTATAGACTAGAGTGTACCGTATAGATATACAGAGATAGGTATAGACTAGAGTGTACCGTATAGATATACAGAGATAGGTATAGACTAGAGTGTACCGTATAGATATACAGAGATAGGTATAGACTAGAGTGTACCGTATAGATATACAGAGATAGGTATAGACTAGAGTGTACCGTATAGATATACAGAGATAGGTATAGACTAGAGTGTACCGTATAGATATACAGAGATAGGTATAGACTAGAGTGTACCGTATAGATATACAGAGATAGGTATAGACTAGAGTGTACCGTATAGATATACAGAGATAAGTATAGACTAGAGTGTACCGTATAGATATACAGAGATAGGCATAGACTAGAGTGTACCGTATAGATATACAGAGATAGGTATAGACTAGAGTGTACCGTATAGATATGCAAAGATAGGCATAGACTAGAGTGTACCGTATAGATATACAGAGATAGACATAGACTAGAGTGTACCGTATAGATATACAGAGATAGGTATAGACTAGAGTGTACCGTATAGATATACAGAGATAGGCATAGACTAGAGTGTACCGTATAGATATACAGAGATAGGCATAGACTAGAGTGTACCGTATAGATATACAGAGATAGGCATAGACTAGAGTGTACCGTATAGATATACAGAGATAGGCATAGACTAGAGTGTACCGTATAGATATACAGAGATAGGCATAGACTAGAGTGTACCGTATAGATATACAGAGATAGGCATAGACTAGAGTGTACCGTATAGATATACAGAGATAGGTATAGACTAGAGTGTACCGTATAGATATACAGAGATAGGTATAGACTAGAGTGTACCGTATAGATATACAGAGATAGGTATAGACTAGAGTGTACCGTATAGATATACAGAGATAGGTATAGACTAGAGTGTACCGTATAGATATACAGAGATAGGTATAGACTAGAGTGTACCGTATAGATATACAGAGATAGGTATAGACTAGAGTGTACCGTAGAGATATACAGAGATAGGCATAGACTAGAGTGTACCGTATAGATATACAGAGATAGGCATAGACTAGAGTGTACCGTATAGATATACAGAGATAGGCATAGACTAGAGTGTACCGTATAGATATACAGAGATAGGTATAGACTAGAGTGTACCGTATAGATATACAGAGATAGGTATAGACTAGAGTGTACCGTATAGATATACAGAGATAGGTATAGACTAGAGTGTACCGTATAGATATACAGAGATAGGTATAGACTAGAGTGTACCGTATAGATATACAGAGATAGGTATAGACTAGAGTGTACCGTATAGATATACAGAGATAGGCATAGACTAGAGTGTACCGTATAGATATACAGAGATAGGCATAGACTAGAGTGTACCGTATAGATATACAGAGATAGGCATAGACTAGAGTGTACCGTATAGATATACAGAGATAGGCATAGACTAGAGTGTACCGTATAGATATACAGAGATAGTTATAGACTAGAGTGTACCGTATAGATATACAGAGATAGGTATAGACTAGAGTGTACCGTATAGATATACAGAGATAGGTATAGACTAGAGTGTACCGTATAGATATACAGAGATAGGCATAGACTAGAGTGTACCGTATAGATATACAGAGATAGGTATAGACTAGAGTGTACCGTATAGATATACAGAGATAGGTATAGACTAGAGTGTACCGTATAGATATACAGAGATAGGTATAGACTAGAGTGTACCGTATAGATATACAGAGATAGGTATAGACTAGAGTGTACCGTATAGATATACAGAGATAGGTATAGACTAGAGTGTACCGTATAGATATACAGAGATAGGTATAGACTAGAGTGTACCGTATAGATATACAGAGATAGGTATAGACTAGAGTGTACCGTATAGATATACAGAGATAGGTATAGACTAGAGTGTACCGTATAGATATACAGAGATAGGTATAGACTAGAGTGTACCGTATAGATATACAGAGATAGGTATAGACTAGAGTGTACCGTATAGATATACAGAGATAGGTATAGACTAGAGTGTACCGTATAGATATACAGAGATAGGTATAGACTAGAGTGTACCGTATAGATATACAGAGATAGGCATAGACTAGAGTGTACCGTATAGATATACAGAGATAGGCATAGACTAGAGTGTACCGTATAGATATACAGAGATAGGTATAGACTAGAGTGTACCGTATAGATATACAGAGATAGGCATAGACTAGAGTGTACCGTATAGATATACAGAGATAGTTATAGACTAGAGTGTACCGTATAGATATACAGAGATAGGTATAGACTAGAGTGTACCGTATAGATATACAGAGATAGGCATAGACTAGAGTGTACCGTATAGATATACAGAGATAGGCATAGACTAGAGTGTACCGTATAGATATACAGAGATAGGCATAGACTAGAGTGTACCGTATAGATATACAGAGATAGGTATAGACTAGAGTGTACCGTATAGATATACAGAGATAGGCATAGACTAGAGTGTACCGTATAGATATACAGAGATAGGCATAGACTAGAGTGTACCGTATAGATATACAGAGATAGGTATAGACTAGAGTGTACCGTATAGATATACAGAGATAGGCATAGACTAGAGTGTACCGTATAGATATACAGAGATAGGTATAGACTAGAGTGTACCGTATAGATATACAGAGATAGGTATAGACTAGAGTGTACCGTATAGATATACAGAGATAGGTATAGACTAGAGTGTACCGTATAGATATACAGAGATAGGCATAGATGTTGGTGTTGCTTCCCCAAGCTGTGTTTTTTTTGCTGTCTATTCAGCTGTTTGATAACGACTCCGCAAGTGATGGAGACAATCATTTGGGGCTGGTTAGATGGACTGGAATTTGGTTAGTGGGGTTATGTAGCTGAAAAAGGTTGAATGAATCCGTGTGTATGTAACGTCTTCAGTATAAAATTACTAAATTATTTACTAACAAAAACTGCACGAATTCACATGCGGTGGATCTAAATCAAAATGACACGACTGATCCGGTTCCTAATTGCTTAAAACGTTACAACCTTTCCAGTGAGTACAGAATGTCCGAAGCTATCT
The DNA here is from genome assembly GCA_024699665.1 of Ostrea denselamellosa. Lineage (NCBI taxonomy): Eukaryota > Metazoa > Mollusca > Bivalvia > Ostreida > Ostreidae > Ostrea > Ostrea denselamellosa. Next base: position 5,052,177 of record JAMZEH010000071.1, read on the forward strand.
TATTTACATACATTTAATTTATGGCGGGCAAACCTTTATGAATGCAGTTTACTTTAAATATTAATTGAACTGAGTTGTAGCAAGCACGAAAGATTCGGGATCAAGACCTATATCATAGAAAATAGAAAAAAGCCTTAAATTAGTCATAAATACTATTTTCTGAATAATTTAGCGGTAATGATAATTAAGGTTCGATAATAAGTTTTGATTTTCATAACTGATATTTATTATTCAGAAAATTGGACATTTTCTTCAATAGTTCGAGTTATTGAATCAATTAATGCTTTTGTATGTGGAATACATCAAGACAGTAGAAATATACCTGGCTGAGACAGCTCTGATCGTGAAAAAAAGTTAACATATTTTCAAAAATATCAAGGACACCCAAATGGTCCAATTTTTACTTCATAAATTGCTGCAAATATTAATTTCAACTGGGATCAACATCTCTCAGAATGTTTGCGATATATATGTTAGTTCTTGTTTAACGTCCCGCTGGATATTCGTTCACTCGGAAACGTCATCATAACCGGTGAAGAGCAGCGAAATTTAGGCCTATGTTCGGTGCTAACGGCCTTTCGTCATCGTGCCACACCTGCTGTGACACGTGACCTCGATTTTTGCGAACCGCCTTATTTAGTCGACTCTCACGACAAGCATGGGGTGCTAAGGATCTATTCTAATCCGGATCCCAATGGGAGTGGTATATCATATTTGTTGGAACACAACTGGTATATACTGAATGCTATATAGATATGGTATTTGCCTTTATAATATTGGTACACACTAAAGAAATAAAGAATCCTTTAATATCACGTTTCAGGGATACTGCGGTGTATTTTCATTCGCCCGTGATTCTCAAGCTTCCGTTAAATATATGCATCACATCTATTCGGTATTGTGCATATACTGTGATAACGGACGGCTATTGTTTGAAAAGACCACATACATCGAAAATCGAGATGATACCAAGTCATTAGAAAGATCTACAACCTAAAAGTAGAGTCCAATCACACATGTTCTGTGTCATTGTTTGCAACGTACCAATACAGTCTATTCACATTGACCTGGGCATCCATCTGAAGGAAAACTGCAATCATAAATTCTGGATATATTAATTGCCATCTCTTACGTTCTGAGATTTCTTTGATAAATCTAGTAATGTAACCCAACTTTTATTTGCGAGGTTCACAAGATCCTCAACATCGCACATATTTCTCGTTGTGAATCAGTCGTTTAATGCCTTTTGTGTGACAAAGAGGAGGTCGGTCGCGAAAATTAGTCGCCGTGAACCAGTTCATCATTAGTAAATCCCGAAATAAAGTCCCCGCGAAGTTGGTTTACAGTATATGCTATATATCTTTTTTAATTAAGAGGTGCTTTTCTATTTTCAAAACCAGAGTCATTCGTCAGATATTTAGGAAAGTCTTCACATTTCTTCAGCCCGTGGGGATCCGGGTTAGAATAGGTTCCCAGTGCTCCTAGCTTTTCGTAAGAGGCGACTAAATGGGCGGTCCTTCGGATCAGAACGCAAAAACCGTGGCCCCGTGTCACAGCAGGTGTGTCACGATAAAGATTCCCTCCCTTCTCAAAGGCCGTAAGCGCCGAGCATAGAGCCTACATTTCGCAGCCCTCCACCGGCAACGGTGACGCCTCCATATGAGTGAAAGATTTTCGAGTGGGACTTTAAACAACATACAATCAACCACACTTCTTCAGTTCTTTGTCTTGTACGCATCAGTTAAGACAAATAATGCTCCACTTAGACTGATTTGAAATCAAATATAGGAAATAAAGGGACAGTTTTACCTTGGAAGTTACTATCTAAAATTTGTCTATTTTTCAAACATTAGTGGTGCGTGCAGTTTGACGTTAGTATCTTTCGTGGCATTTGCTTCTCCTTTGTCTTTGTAATCATCGGGGGTTTTATGATTGTTTATATGGTTATATTCTGAAACGTAAGATTATACAGACTTATAAGTGAATAGTTAGCAAGTACTTCAATAGATTCAATAGTGATCTTAAAACGAATTTGCCATGAATGTCATAATATGCCAACTACATAATGTTTGAAGTGACAGATGCAAAGGCACTTCAAAATTAAAAAGTTAAAAAAATATATATTTAAATTTAAATGCTAATTTGCAGTTCACTTAACAATTAGACGAATAATAATTCAGTTTTGGTATGATAAAATAGAGTGCACTCAGGAACCGGCGATTTGTTTTTCATGAATGAGAACATGGATATGAAAATATTCATATATGATAAAACACAATTACTTAAAATGTATGTTACAACCTTAATGAATGACATAAAATTGAGTATAAATATCAAAAAACAATTTATGAATGCACTTGAAAAGGGAAATTGATTGAATGCAATGGGTAGCGCTTCTCGCGTTGTCTCGTGATGTCTCTCGTTTCATTCCCACGGCCACTAACATTAACACTACCGGAAATTATTTCATTTTGTAGATATTGGGATTACATAATCACTATCAATCCCCTCCATCTCTCTCTCTCTCTCTCTCTCTCTCTCTCTCTCTCTCTCTCTCTCTCTGACACATGACTGTTTATTCGGCACAAATTATGAAATATAAATGACTACTAATTTAAAAAACATAGCTTGACTATTGTCAACGTTAAAATCGTCAAATTTGACCATTGATTAATCCTATGTAATATTAAATACATGGGACATTTTATCTTATCAACGTACTATATAGAAAATTCCCCCCCCCAACACTTTACGCCTGTATAGGATTAATAATCCTACTAACAATTATTGGAATATTAGGATTTTTTTCCAAAGGATTATGATAGGACTTTTGTAGGATTTAAAATCCTGCCATTCTCCTATAGGATTCTTGTCTTTGGAGGCTGATATCTACTATTCTACAAAGATGTGTGAACCAAACCTTGTACTATGACATACCTGTACTATAATCTCCCACCACATACACTTCGATTTATCACGAAATCGTTATCATAAAGAGTATCAAAATTCTGGATTTTGTCGTGTTCGGAGTTAAATATCTCACTGTTCTATATAAGTTGAAAGTTTGAAAATTGAAACTTGTATTCCCATTGATCGCAACGAATATTTCAAACCGATTTCTACAGAGTCATATATCATTTTACTTTCTGATTTAAAGGCAGTGACAGATGACCTGGAACCTTTCTGCCATGTATATCAAAGATGTGTTGAATTCTTCTTCTGTGAAAAGTTGGTAAAATATAACCTATATTTTAGATATGAATATTACATTACGTGGGTAGAGACAATGGGATGAAAGGGGGCTTCTACAGCTGGAATAAATATATGACAGAAAGACAATATGTGAAGATCAAAACAAAACGATCATAATTCATTTAACCTGTCATACAACTATACTTTGAGCACGCTTATTAATGTCACATATCAATTAGTATTCTCAAAGTAAATATCAAAATTCTTATTCATAAATACGATAAATAAGACTTAATGAATCAAACTTTTATTACAGCAGAGAGTGATGTGGTTTTGTATACCATACTCTGAGTTTGATATATGATTGGTAAAACTTATTCTATATATATATATATATATATATATATATATATATATATATATACTCAATCTTAATCTGTAATTTTTCAAAAATAGTTATTGGTACAGACAAATAATTTTCCTAAACACCACTTTAAAAACATCCTCTTGGGTTATACTGTACCACAAGCAAAAAGTACTGAGGACCTATTCTAACTCGGATCTTCAAGGTACCATAGGACCTATGACCGGGTGTGACCGGTCAACAGGGGATGCTTGCTTCTCCTGGACACCTGATCCCACACTTGTCCAGGGGGTTGTGTTTGCCCAACTCTTAATTTCGTATGCCTTATAGGAGTTATAAGAATGGAAAGTTCCCGCGCATGGTCTCAGGTATCGATTCTGTTGAGACACAACCGGTGATATAATGGAATGTTTTTACATAAGTATGGAAAGCTTACGATGGGGAAGCTAAAGCCATATTGTTTTTAAGAACTCATTATGAGATAACGAGAACTAGCATACCGGATGGACAGTGGGGAATATATACGATAGTAGTTTGAAATTCAAATCTAAAATACATTTACATAACCTACATTATTAAAAATCAAAAATGGTTTTAAAAGAAAGTATAACCAAAATAAATAAATAAATATATAAATAAAAAAAGTAAAAAAAAATCCAAATGTTAAACTCGAATGCACAATCTACAGATCAACAGTCGAAATTTCAACCCACTGAGCTACTCACCAAGCAGTTATATCTAAGAAGAATATACCAGTACTGTCGATATTATAATTTCATCATTTTTCAAAAAGGACCTTGGACATTTTGAGTTATTTTTAATCAGGTATTTGTAACCAAAGTTAAGAAGGATAACTCTTGCATTCTTATCATTATTACCTCATCAGGCCCGATCTTTACACATACCCTATATTCGGGTTTTCTCCCCGCATTACGCATGCGTCAATATCTAATCCATCCTAAATTAACCTAGATTAAAATTCAATCTACGCTTCCACACTTCCCTCACTTTCAAGTGCACCACCATTCCTTCATTTTTCTACGCGTCTGCTTTTTTCATCCATGAAGAAACTTGTCTGATCAACTGCATATCAAAGCGCCATGGCTTCACAGCGACCTTATTTCTGCCTATATGTACCGGTCTTGCCGATTTTTTGTTTAAATCTGCCCCGGATTCTGTTTTCTTTCAAGTCCGTGACCAATAATTAACAATTCTAATTAATAATTGTATTGAAAATAAATGTTAACAGCGAACTAACAGCTAAACTGTATGACAAACTGGATGATTTCAGCCTCTCCATCGTGAAATTCTCATTATATGTAGCAATATTCCATTATCAACTTTTGTTTTTTTTATATAGCTCAACTAATACGCAAGAGCTTGTTTTTCGTATGATCAGTATTAAAATCGAGGTAGGCAACTCACAAACAAGATGATGTTAAAAGGGTTTCTAAAGTTTCGTTTAGAGTCACCATTTCGCAAATTCTATGGTCGTTATGAAGATCTACTTTGCCAATAAAACCTTTCATTAGGTCAAATGCAGTCTGATATGTTTCTTACCAATTGTTAGGCCATTCCTGACACATTGAGTTTGACTACTCCGTTTACCTGCTCAAGATATAGAACTCATGGCGGGAGTGGCCGGTCGACAGGGGGTGATTACTCTTCTCACGCACCTTATACCACCTGTGGTATATCCAGGGATTCCTGTTTGCCCAACCCTATAATTTGTATTCCATATAGGATTTACGAGATTGATCACTGTTCATTATCTTCGCCAATTTATAAATATGGCATCAATTTGTGCGTGTAACTCGTGTATCCAGCAATGGCAGCCAGCATAAGACGCCAGTTTACTTGATGTACTCAATGTATGCTAGAGATGAAGGGTTAAGGCTTGTGCATTGAACATATATCGTTTATGACTGAGTTTAAATTCCTGTTATAGTGTATTTGACCACCATAATACATATTCATTCGTTTAACTCTATATACCGTCATGCGTCAATTACTCTAATCATGTGAATTCTAAGCAAATTTTCTCTCCCATGACGAAGATTTATTTACTTGTTAATTCTCTACCTTTATAGTCTAATCTGAATCTTTATTGTCGCGCTGTTTGAGATGCTTTATTGTTTGTTTTACGTCCCGTCGAGAATTTTTCACTCATATTGAGACGTCACCAGCTGTAGGTGAAGTACCACAAATTTAGACCTATGCTTAGCGCTCAGAGCCGTAGCAGTGAGGGTTCTTTAACGTGCCAACGCCTACCGTGACCTCCGTTTTTAAGGTCATATCCGAAAGACCCGTGATACTCACTTCTAAATGCAGAGCGTTTGGGGAAGGAGCAATCACTACCTATTTTTCGTCTTAGGTTTGACGCGGCCATGGCACGAGCGGGGCTCGAACTCACGACTTCCCGGTTACGAAGCGAACGCTCTAACCACTGAGCTACCGCGACTGGTTTGAGATGCTTTAACAGACTTTAAGGAAAGATATACACACATCTAGGTTATGGACAATTTGTTCGTATTAAAGCGGTGGACAGATTTTTAATTTTCTGTGGTAAAGACAGACGTTGTCGCATAGTTTTGATTTCGGATAGATTTTGTTTTCTGGTAATGTTTTGTTTCAGCCGGATAATTTCATTTCAGTTTTAGACGTTATTAGAGCAATTTGAATTATATTGCTGAATCTGTGCTCCAGTACATATTAGGGGCCTCCGTAACCGAGTGGTTAGAACATCGGGTTCAAAATCACAAGGCCTCTCACCTCTGTCGGCGCGTGTTCGAATATCGGCCGCGGCGTTATGTGAGCAAGTTTGCCAGTTTAATAATCAATCAATCAATCAATCAATCAGTACATATTGAAGTGTATTAGATATAAAACATGAACGGTACCAATTTTGCAGCAGATGCGCATTTCAACAAATAATGTCTCTTCAGTGACGCTCAAGTCAAAAACGTTGAAAATCCGAAATAAGAACATTTTAGAAGAACTGAAAGAACCAAAAATACCAAATAGGGGGGCCTCACTGCTAAGGCCGTAAGTACTAATCACGTCTCAATATGGGTGAAAAATTCTCGACGGGACGTAAAGCAAACAAACAAAAACACACATGATATCGTTTTAAAATCGGTGTTGTTGATTTATAATTATGTAATAACAAGAGAAAGTAGAATTTAAATCTAATGTAGAAAAATATTGAGACATTATTTGTTGAAATGCGCATCTGATGCATCAAAATTTGTACCGTATATCTTTTAAATTATTATACATAGAAAACATTAGTCGACACCCTAGCTTCACATCTTTAAATATACAAATGACTACATTTAGACACATTATTATATCTTTTCTGATGACTTTTCAGCAATATTCAACCCCTTCTTGCTGTGTAAAGAAAATTTAGAGAAAAACAATCTTGATTACCAGTACAACTAATTCAACACCTTCCCATTGCAATCAAGATTAACCAGGAAATCACGTCGTAGGACACCGATATGTTTCAGTTAACTACTGAACCGATTACTCTGTCGATGTAAAGGTTAAGATATATAACATAATTCAATCTCATAAGTCCTATAGCAAATACAAATCCGAGAAATGGGCAAACATGAACCCTTGGACATACTAGAGGTGGAATCAGGTGGCTAGGAGGAGTACGTATCCCCTGACAACCGGTCACACTTACCCTGAGCCCTACATCCCGATCAGGTAAACGGAGTAATACGTTGTCAGAATCAGTGTGCCAAGAACAGCCAATTGATATGAAACATGTCAGACAGCATTTGACGTCGAAAGTTGTACTGGCAAACTAGATCGTTACAACGACCATAAAATTTGCGAAAAAGCTTACTTTAGTTGAGATAGTACAAACCCCTGTAATATCAACTTCTCCGCTTCGATTCAAAACTAATCTTATGCAGAACAAGCTCTTGTGTATCGAATCAGTTGGGAGATACATGTGATTCTTTCAACCATTCTGCGGGCTAATAGCATCCATTTGTTTTAATATTGCCTATCGTAGGCCTTTGAGAGAAGAAAACATTAGCAACAACTGGGTTGAAAAGGTCAACATTGATAAAAAAAATTAGCTTTGATAACAAATTTTAAGAGAGAGTTTCACAATAGCAATATAAACATATATATGGCTGTACATAATTACATATACACAAAAACAATCTCCCTGAATAAATAAAGGTCTGTTTATTTATATACATTACAAAGACAATTTCCCAGCATGCTAAAATTTACAGTACGGTGTACAGGTATTGATGTTCTTTCATCTGACATGTAATATCTTACCTTCAGAATAAAGTTCTTGATGGCACCTTTTTCATTCGATTTTGCCAAGCTCAATAGAGTGTTTTTACTGGTCCAGTTATTCGAACTGTTAGAATGCTAGTAAGTTTGGCAATGGAATAAAGGAAGTGTACACGGTAGTAATGTTCACCTTTGATTGAAGTAATATTTTAACTCGGTTTAGTTAAATTATTAATGAACAGCTATTACACTTACTTAAATTTGTGATTGTATGGACGACAGTTTTACTAGTTTACTTAGTTCATTTTACTAATTGTTTTTCTCAGTGAGGTGGTGGGATCAGGTGCCGAGGAGTAATTATCATCTCCGTCCGTTAACTCTTGATACAATGCGGTTTTAGTCATTGCATGTATATTTGCACAACTTTTCAATGTTTGTAGAGACCGAAGTGTAGAAAAATACCAAAGAAATCGCCCCTATATTGATTATTACTCCCCTATATATAATAGATTACTCTTCCAGTAAGTATGTCATCTCTATATCAAGCGCATTACAACGGCGCTGAGTACACCATCTCTATTCCCAGTGAACTACCCCTGTACCGAAAAGGTGAACAGTGAACAATCTCCAATAGTCTCTTATAAGAAATACAAAACCATTCCTATACCGATTAAACCATTCCTATACCGAATAAACCATTCCTATACCGATTAAACCATTCCTATACCGAATAAACCATTCCTATATCGAATAATCGTAAAACAAACAATACAATATTTTGTAACTCATACAATGTATATAGAGAAATTTACAGGATTGTTAGATTGTGTCTGTATATCTAATATTGTCACACACACACACACACACACATACAGACACACACACACACACACACACACACACACACACCTTATGGTGGCTCACTACACCTTGAAAGAATTTCCGAAATCGGCATGAAATGATTTAATTATGAAAGATATAATAGTATATGCCAAAAAGGCAAAAAAAAAATATGCAATTCTGGCTGAAAAAAATCCATGATTTTTAAACATTTATTTCAGCAATTTTGAACAAAAACCTCTGGAGGATTTGAACTCGGGATATGCTATTCCCAACCTGATAATTTAACCACTGAGCTATCATGATATAAACAAATGGATCGATACAAACAATTTCACAAAACATTTAAATCGCCATCTTATGATGTTGTGTCATAAAGAATATAAGCCTTGGTGTAGTGGACTACCTTAAACGATCAATTTCGTGTACGACATAGATTTTGATTAACACAATACACTGACTATGTTCATATCACTTCATATGTCTAATGATTAGCCATATACGTTGTAGTCAATAGTCTGTATGATTTATTAGCCTTGGTTTCCCTTGAATGGTGGCTTTTCTGACGGTTTGTATTCATATGGAATAAGATATGCGGCCATGTGGAAAAGTTCAATGAACACTCTGTAATCATCACTGCAAAAAGTAATATAATACATTCCAGTATGATGTAATGTCAGTGATATTAAATATACCTGAATGTGCAGTCTTTATCATCAATACATATACTTCTCATCGATATTTTTTTCTGATTATATGTCTTTGTTATTTTTGCTCACCGATTCTGTCTTGCCAGTCTTCATTATCTATATTAACTTGTTTTTTCTGATTTCATACTGTTAAATCCCGTGGGGATTCGGGTTAGAATAGGACACCAGTGACCCTTGCTTGTCTAAGAGGTGACTACATGAGACATCCTTCGGATGAGACCAAAACACATGTCATAGCAGGCCACATGTTGCAGCAGGTGTGGGACGATAAAGATCCTTCTCTACTGAAATGTCGTAAGCGCCGAGCATAGGCCTAAATTTTGCAGCACCTCACCGGCAATGATGACGTCTCCACGTCAGTGAAAGATTCTCAAGAGGGACAGTAAACAGTATACAATCCGTTCCATTGATGATTATGTATACTCTCTGATAGTTGTGTTTTCTGATATGTCAGTACTTATCTATATTATACTCACTGATAGAAATGGTTCTCTGACTTGCCAGTCATTATTATCTATACTTTTGTTTCTGACTTGCCAGCTCTTGTTAAATGTACTCACTCATTGGTGCTCTTTAGGTAGTCATATCCAGATGACCCTCCCGTTCCCGTTTTCCTGCCTAACATTCGGTGAACCATTAAGACATGGGTATCTAGAAAAATACATCAATCTTCTCTTATGATTTTTCAAATCTAGCGGTAAATTAAAATTTCACAGGTAAATTGAATGTACTCACGGCGCCATTTAGAGATTTGGGCGTCGACGTCCATTATAAGTTTCAAGGTGTGATTTGCTTGCTGAAACTGCGGTTCCTCTTGGTAAAGGAATATTAGAAATGCTCCGTGAAATGCCTTGAAACTCAGTCGTTTACCTAAACAAAAAATACACTGTAGCTTTAAAATAAAGATTTAGAATGTTTTCGTTGTTTCGGGAGTACAATATTCGTCACAAATATGTGGAAATTAAATGAAATTTCATGTAATTGGTTCAGCAATGTAATGAACAGTGTATTTTCGACCACTCACCACTTTTACCGTATTCAGTCTCTTTCAATATAACAGCATATGCATCCTAAATGGAAAGGTAAAGATGGCAAATAGTGACCAATCTCATAACTTCTACATATATACATACATACATACATACATACATATATATATATATATATATATATATATATATATATATATATAATACAAAATTAAAGAGTAGGACAAACTCGGACTCCTCACCATACCAAAGCTGGTGTCAAGAGCCTAGGAGCAGTAAGCACCTCCCGTCAAATGGTCACACGGTGAAGTGAATTCAAAATACTGAAGTCGGAATAAACTGAAGACATGGTTTCTTAGCATTAAGATTTGTCATATATTACATTATACGTTGTTCCAAAAAAGTCGTAGATAGTGTTCATAACCTATTTATTCGTCAGAAAAATATATAAATTTTCTCTTGTTACATTTCCATTGTCAGACTGAGGAGACTGTACCTTTTTTCCTCGATGATGCTCGTCTACACTTTTATCCTGAAAAAGTAAACCAGAACGGGATACAGAATAGCTATGCCGTCAGAATAAAAGAAAAACAACGGAATTGTTTTTAAGGATCAATGTCTGTAAATATGTCACCTCGGACCATTTCTGAAGCATAGTCAACAGCACTTGGAAATACTTTTCCTCACTCCCAACGTACTTTGTGAATACTCTTTCTAACCATTTCTACAAGACATTGGCGTTACAGATCATTCTTACAATGAATGGTCACCAAAAAGATTTTACAGATAATGAGGTTACATGTTCAGTATGCAAAGACTTATAACCCAAGTCGAAAATATTCTTTCAAAAATGGCATAACTCTAAATGTCTTCTCATATTATTTCTCATGTGAGAAAGATATAGACTTCGATAAGTTTGTTAAAACTAGTATGAGTATGACGATACAATGGATGTGTGAAGATAACGACCAGTGATTCATCTCATAATCCGATAAAGAAGGCAAAATTTATAGAAAGGCCAAGTATAAAAAAAAGTAATGACGGGCGTTCAAATTTCGACATCGAAAATTGATTTCTGGTCATAACTGTAGAAAAAATAAAAATTGACCTTTTCCCCCGTAGTCAAAGCGTCATTTCCACTAAAATCAACCTATTCTACTTGAAGAAAAATGACCCCTATAGAATAATAACCCCTTGTAAATTTTACTAAGGATGGTTACTCTGGTAATGCCAAAGGGGGATTGTTTAATATCGTCATATTAATAACAGGAAACAGTAAGTGAATTTATCATCTCTATTTTGTATCCCTAAAATTTAAGAAAAATGATTAAGAAAGGCAAACATTTTTTTTTTATGAAATAAGAATTTACTTTTTATAAGAAGGTACTGACTGGTTGTGTCGAGATAACTATCCCCCCTGAACATACCGTAGGTGGAAACAGGTACATTGCATAGTCTATTGTTTAGAACATAATATGAGTTGCAATGAATTAGATCGAAATATTTTCTTGTTTTCAGATTCTATGCTGTAAGAAAATGATGGCTATGCTATTCACCTCCGTAACATCAAACAGAGAGGGGCTGTTTTCTGACTTTTCTGCTATATCTCTTTGTTCGGCATTCAGAACATCTTTGTAATCACCGTCTTCTGTGTAGTGTTTCCGAGTTCCCTACGTTAAGTAAAATAGTACCAAATTACAACCGTCATTCATTTTAAATTTGACGATGATTTTACTTTCCTGATACATTTTGATATTGATAACACACCAGCTGGAGACCAATTGTATTTTCAATCAGACGAAACTGTAAGCTTTGAAATCCTGACCCGCTACGTAAATGCTTCCTTCAAAATAAAAACAAATACGAAATGTAATCCACCGTCATCTCTGCGTTTTAAACATGTTTTATATACTTCTGCATTGCACCTCGCCTTTTGTGAATATCTTTCTCAAAATGTTGATTTTCTAAAGACTTTAATTAAATAGCATAACGTCATTATTATGTCATTGTAAAACAGAGGAAGAATGCATGGTGTTGATTTTTTCGCCTTGTATTCTGTGAATGTTTTGATGATATTTTTAACGTTTTTGAATTCTTATCTGCTGTCGACGGAAATGTTTTCTCCTGTCTGCATTTTGTAAATATTTAGCTTTGTGCACTGTAATAAGTGACTCCACAGTAAGAAAATGGATATTGTCAGGTTTTCGTGCGAAATATAGATCATGAAGCTGATATTACATACCCACGACTACAGGTGCAGACTTTTAAATGCTCTCTGTAAATTTTATACCTATAGAGTGTGGTAAGTTTCAATATCCTTTATGAATGCTTGTTCATGAAATTTGTGCAATATGAAATTCAATTCTTTGATCAATTTTGGGAATAATAAAGTCCATCGATAAGTTATAATTAATTTAAGGAAACGAAACAGTTACGGACTGTCTGTTGTCAGACATGATCACAAGTTCTGTGTTTTACAGGAAGAGCCTCAACACTCGTTTATTCTCTTTTATATATATGTAGCCAGTTATATTTCGGGTAATAGTGTGTGTGGTTTAAGCCCCTGTCAGAATATCTGATGATATCAAGACAAACCTCAGAGAAAGGTCACTGTTCTAGCTTCAAGGCCTACCGATCTAGAGTTTGGTCAGTAAGACTTTCAAACTCCAATGTGTCTTTTACTTTGATGCCAAGCGTTTCCCCGAAAGTAGAAAACTTCCAAGTATAATATGGAGTCTAAGGTCTGATATAAATGGATATCTGAATTATTTTCCTCGGCGTGTTCAGGTTAGAGAAAAGAAAATGCTATAATTCGAGAATTTTGTAAGATCTTACCTGAAATTTAAGAATATGGCGGGCGGCATTGTTTCAATGATTTCAAAATGTCCGATGATTAACTACAAAAACGATATGAAAACATGTTATACATCGATGTACGTTTGCTGTATATGTAATGCACTTATTGCATATTAATGCTCCAATGAGGACCCGGGTTAGAATAGGTCCTCAGTACCCCTTACTGTCGTAAGAGGCGCCTAAATGAGGCGGTCCTTCGGAAGAGACCGCAAAAATCGAGGTCCCGTGTCCCGTGTCCCTCTCGAGAATTTTTTCATAGGGTGGCGTCAGCATTGCCGGTGAAGGGCTGCAAAATTTAGACCTATGCTCGGCGCTCAGGGCCTTTGAGCAGAGAGGGATCTTTATCGTGCCAAATCTGCTGTAACACGGGACCTCGGTTTTTGCAGCCTCATCCGAAGGACCGCCCCATTTCGTCGTCTCATACGACAAGCAAGGGGTACTGAGGATCTATTCTAACAATAAGGATATCCACGGGATTGTTCAATGTTTTGAAAGATGACATAACATTTGTCTAGCTGTCAAGATTATATAACGGAGTCCTTCACGAACGGTCCTGAAAGTTCATGTTAAGTATAAATGCATCGTGAATTCTGTGATACTAGGTTCTGGTGGACAAGCACTTTGAGCACTGGTGATTAGAAACATTTTGGATTGATCTGGGAGACTTCATGAATTATATTTATCTTTACAGTCGATTTGTGACAGTTATATATATATATATATATATATATATATATATATATATATATATATATATATATATAATCCTTTAAAAACCTCATTTGGCGGGGGGGGGGGGGGGGGGCTCCGTGGCCGAGTGGTTAGAGCATCGGGCTCAAAATCACAAAGCCTCTCACCTCTGTCGGCGCGTGTTCGAATCTCGGCCGCGGCATTATGTGAGCAAGTTTGCCAGTTTACTTGCGGAAGGTCGGTGGTCTCTTCTCAGGTACATTGTATCTGGGTTCTCTCCTCCACCAACAAAAACTGGACGCCACCAGATAACTGAAAAATTGTTGAGTGTGGCGGAAAGCAATAAATAATCAATCAATCAATCATTAAAAACCTTATTTAAAGTCGTTTTCATAACGATGCCGACACCTTTTGTTACTTAATATATTGTTTAAAATATACCCACTGCAGGTAATATCATATAAAAATTTGCTGTGACAAAATTAAGAAATTCATTTCAAAATTAAGGATTATCTCCTTCATGCATAGCTCTGATTCTTGGTCTAGTATTTTTGGTGCATCAAAATTTGTACCGTATATATTTTATATCATTGCAATGGACGAAAGCATCCATCTTCGAAAAAAAATTACCCCCACTCAGTTCACCACCCTTTCACTACTTTACCCTCTGAATTCATTGGATTATCGTGGCACGATCCGCTGGTGTTCAACACTAAATACTTTGATATCATTGAGGTGAAAAACTGAAAGAATGTCATCATATCCATTAAATAGGATATTTGGACCGGTCTCTGGGTTGAACGCTATCACACTGATTTGGACTGGTCTCTGGACTGAACGCTATTACACTGATTTGTAAGGGCTTCACTGCTCCAACATTTTGTGCATTTAGGAGTTACGCTTTAGAGAGGGTTGGCCCCTATGATATCACAAACACTGAACCCTGGCACGAACGCAAGATCAAGGTAGAAATTCCTCTTTATTTTAAAAAAATCTATATACGAATCTATTTCCATTCAAAATTTCAGTCATTCTGAGCGTACTGGAATTTCTTAATTTTTTCATAATTTATTTCACTGCAAATGGAAACTTTGAAATGTTCAAGCATGTTTGTTTTTTTACGGCAGGGTCCTTGACGGACAATGGAATGCCTTCGAGGGTACCTTTGAGTACCTCCTTCAGTTGGGTTGCCAAAACCTGTTAAAATGGATTGCTTGCAATGCATGCACCTATACATGTCTGCTTCTAAGATCGCTGACCAGTTTAGATCTGCTGCTTCAAGATTCCACATAGATCCGCCACAAGTCTCTATCTAACTGAGTGCATTTTACATCATCGATTTTTTGGGACAATTGTACTGCAATCTCAAAGTCAGCAATTTTATCATTTCTATCATTTTGTATTTCACGATTCTTCAAAAGCAAGAGTTTCAATATCTGAGCTGGCAATGCCATTGTCATACTCCGACACAACTATACACCATACGTTATTATTGTTTTATTTTATGAAATAACCACCTTTGTTAGTATTTTTATGCCCCCACCATGAATATGGCCGGTGCATATAGAGTTTGTCCTGTCCGTCCTTCCGTCCGCCCAGCCGTCACACTTTGCGTTTAGCTCAGTTTCAAAGAAACTATTAAAAATATTTTTATCAAACCTTATATGCTCATATATATTGGTGACATCTATTCAAATGTATCAATATTTTTTTTTTACTTTGACATTTACTTTGACCTTGACCTCACGTTTCCCTATTTGGTGTTTAGCGTAGTTTCAAAGCAACAGTTTACAATATTTTTATAAAAATTCTTACACTGATACAGATTAGTGGTTGTTATTCAGCTGTGGTACTATTTTCTGACCTTGACCTTCCCCATGATCTTGACCTCACTATTCCCTATTTGGTGTTTAGCTCAGTGCATTGAAAACTATAATATTTTAAAATATTTCTAGGAGAGATAATGTTTGTTAAAGAGACATAATTTGTCGAAATGCGCATCTTGAACATCAAAATTGGTACAGTTTATCTTTCATATTAAAACAAATATTGAAACGCCAAATGGAAGACAGAGAAAATCTATTGTTCAAGAAAAGAAGATGCATATATTTACATGAATATATACACAATGATTATTACATAACGTCACCTTCATGATGAGAAAAATCCGCCCTAGCTTTGCTGCTATCCCCGCCAAATGTTTGCTCTCATCAAACTCCTGTCAATGATTAAGGGAGATGTCTTGATGTGCATCATAAAATACTCATACAAATGTATCCATCTACTGTAAAACGAGAAAATATGGCGCAGATTGATTTTAGCACACCGGCAATTTGTTGAAAAATACGTTTGGGGAAGAGTGTGTGGTTTCAGCAATAGCTTCCGATTGATTTCTAATTCAGGTACTAGGATTCAAGTACTAATATCCTGGTACTGATATTAAGGTATTGATATTTAGGTTAACTTGTAAAAAAAGAATACTAACGTGCATTGAAAAAGAAAAAGAATTCCAAATTTGGTACGCTGATTTTATTCTCGGAAAGTGTCTTCCGTATTTCTCACACTCCCCGTTCTGAAGCCAGTCCATGTCATGCGATGCAAAATTTAGAGCTATGCTCGACGTTGATGGCCTTTGCGCAGGGAGGGACCTTTATCGTGCCACACCTGCTTTGACACGGGACCTCGGGTTTTGCGATCTCATCCGAAGGACCGCCCCATTTAGCCTCCTCTTGCGACAAACAAGGGGTTCTGAAGACCTATTCTAACCCGGATCCCCTCGTGAGTTTTTACGTGGATATAGTTATCCCTGTACAATATGATGAGATGTAAATATGTCCGAATAAATGATTGTACACTCTTCATTTTTATACAATGTTTTGTATGGAGTCAATAAAAACCTGCAGAGGTAATGCACGTTCATGCACACGAGTCAGCATGGGCAATCCACAAGCTTCAATTTGCGTATTAACCTCGAGACGTTAAAACGAAAAGTACATTGGGGAGAAAGTTTTGTAGGTGTAAATGATGAGTACGCAAAGCGAAAGTTGATCCATTTTTTATAGCAATAATCACTATTCACTCGTATTAGTGTGTATATAAAATAACCCAACCTGTCGATATTACGTAAGCGGATACTTCGAATGGGTGACTATACTCTGGAATAATACTTGTAAATGGAAAATCATTGGCACACTCTTAATTCTGGCGCAAAAGGTCACTTGCGCTAGGGACGCTAAATTCAATACCGCTTCAAATTTTCTCGTTTACAGTATCTATCTATCTATCTATCTATCTATCTATCTATCTATCTACTTATGTATCTATCTATTTATCTATCTCTCTACCAAAATCTAAAAAGTATTTATTTCACGTAGAGACACAGAAAATATTTTACTACTGACATCTAAAAAGTATCTATTTCATGTAAATAGAAAATAAAATATCCAAAAAAAATTATCAATTTAACGTAAAACAAAATAACTTGGTATTGAATTCAAATACATGGGATCTACACGATTCACGAAAGAGTCTTTGGACAGTTCTGAGTAAGGTTACTGTTTACCATATCTATTTTAAGAATAATACTTACTTTTATTTCAAACGTTTTCAAAATGAATCGTAGGTCTTCAAGAATCTGCTTGAACCATAGCTCGAAAGCTGAGTAAGATTAAAAGGGAGACAATATCATGCCACATGCATAATTTCATTTCTACATACATTCATTTTCACTTGAACAGTGTTGAAAAATCAATGATTTTTAAGCAGAATCTGTCAGGAATCCAGACCTTGGTGGACAATGATGAAAAGATGTTCTTCGTCCACTCTTTCTCCGGCATTTTCACTCACCAGTGACTGACTTTGTAGCAACTTATCTAACTAAAACATAAGCAAAACGAAGATACATCTATTTTCCATTTGCATTGAACATTTTATTCAATTTTAATGTTTCGATGAATATAAATTCTTACACCGAGATAAGTTTCGTATGTGACTGTTGGCGGTTCTGACATATCTGAAATAAAATAGAAGAAAAAAGAAAGAAATAATACTAAATATCAAATTTTTTTTGTTTCCAATATATCAAACATGCAATTTGTAAGACTCTTCTCCCATTTTGCACCGATTACACAGGTGTAACTGTTTTTATGAATAGAAAAAAATATATAATTCTGATAAAACGTTTACTCTGAAATATGTGAAAGTCATATTCATTAGTGCTATAGATCATTAAAGCTCTAGCAAGAAGAGCGTGCATGTTTCAAGATTTAAAAAAATCTGTATGAAAATACATTTTCATTTGAACCTAAAACATTAGGTTACTGTCAGAAACGTATGCATATGGTCCACGTATTGCAGCCCTTTTTGAAAGAATAACAACTGACTCCTCCTTAAATGAAGTCATGGTAGTACTTAATTAATTATACTAGGTACAATATTGTATGAAGAAGTGAAGATGACGAACAATGATCAATGCCATCAATACTATAATGCTATAAATAATACGAAATTAAGAGAAGGGTACACACGGACCCCCGGACACACAAGAGGTGGGGTCAGGTGCCTAGGGGGAGTAGGAATCCCCCGTTTGTATGCAATACCCACCGTGATCCCGATATTTTGATCAGGTGAACGGAGTATTCCGTTGTCGAATTTGTGAAAAACGGCTTCAAGAATTGGTATGAAACACGTCAGACAGTATAGAAAGTAATCCGAAAGAAGGAACTCCTCTTAGACGCGAAACCACGATCTACAGATCAGCAGTCGAAGAGTCAGTCAACTGGTAGGCAAATATATTTTAAAGGAATATACAAGTATAGCTAATATTTATATCTTCATTCATGTTTCAGTCATGATTTCTGAGTCATTATTTTTTTTAAAAACCACTGACTCCATGCACAAGTACTCTCTAGTAAAAAGATGTTGGGATTCCTGCTTGGCAATATCGTCGTGGTCTTCGGTGATCGGGTGTTCCGGCGGTCTATTGGGTTTCCCAAGGGCGCGAGTTGTGCTCCTATGTTGACAAACCTGTATTTATATTCTTATGAAGCAGAATTCAATCAAAAGGTTCTACATGAGAAGGGAAGGTCTTTTGTTGTGACCTTCAATACAACATTTAATATATCGATTACGTTGTGTCTATTAACAATGATCATTTTCATTCATATTTCGATTCGGTGTGTCCCAGTAGACTTGGGATGAAAGATACCACGGAGTTTTCCACATCTGCTTGGTACTTATTTTACTGAAAATAGATGCTGACGACAAACTAACAACTCCACTTTATGACAAACGAGATGATTTCAGTTTCTCAATCGTCAGCTTCCCTTATCTCTCTGGAAGTGTTCCATCGTCGCCTGCATGTGGTGTTTGTGTCTCCCGGCTGATTCACGAGAGCTTGTCCTGCGCGTGGTCGGTTTTTAAGTCGAGATAGGCAAAGAACCTGATATTGCCGGGGTTTCTACGGTCTCTTCTAGGGTCGGCATTTCGTGGGTTTTATGGTTGTTATTGTCATTACAACACTCCATTTGGTCAAGTGTTGTCTGACGTGTTTCATACGAATTGTTAGGCCGTTCTTGGCACATGAATTCTGACTACGGATTTCCCCATTTACCTGATCGAAATGCAGGGCTCAGGGCGGATGTAACCGGTCGGCAGGGGATCTCACCTCTGGTATGTCCAGGGTTCCGTGTTTGTCATCTCTTTGATTTGTATTTTCTATAGGAATTACGAGATTAAGTCCTGTTAGTTATCTTAGCCTTTTCTAACCCCTTTCGTTAGTAGATTGTATTTTTTCAATATTCCACTCGATAATTTTTCACTCAGATAGAGATGTCGATGTCACCATTTCAGGTGAAGGGCTGTGAAATTTAGGTCTATGCTCGGTGCCTACGGCCTCTATCGTAGTGATCTCTATCGTACCACACTTGCTTTGGCAAATGGACTAGGTTTTGTGGTCTTATTTGAAGGACCGCCTCATTTAGTCGCCTCTTACGACAAACAAGGAATACCGATGACCTATTCTAATTCCGTTCCCTACGGAGTCGCCCCACTTGTTGCCATGACCACGTTGAATCTAAGACGCAAACATAGGTAATGTTTGGACGCTCGGCATTTACAAGTGAGAATCATGGGTTTATCGGATGTGACGTTGAAAACCGAGATCCCTTGTCGCGGCAGGCGTTCGAACGTCAAGGGATCTTTATTGCTTCGGTCGTAAGCCCTAAGCACAAGTCCAAATTTATGGCACTACACCTACAACTGGTTACGTCTCGGTATGAGTGAACAATTTTCGTCGGGACGTAAAAGAAACAACCAACCAACTGTCATTAGGACGATGTGATTTATTAGCGGTGGAGAAAACAAAATGCAAACTGGACAGAAATAACTACACGATATACCATTTATATCAAGTTTTCAGAAGTTATACACAAGTACTCTGTCATGTAGTAGCTTAATTCCCACGCCTTTTATAACAAGGATCCAAATCGTGTTGCGACATCATAACCACTTTTGTCGTTGTTACAGAAACCATTGAAAGAGACTCAAGCATACATTTTACATCTTTAGATAACCAAGAAAACATTTACTGGTGAATGACATAATGGACTTTCCCCCAAAGGTTTTGTCAATTGAAAAGGATGACGTCTGCTTGACTAGTTGTATTCGGCGCCTCAAGTCATCATTTCGCAAATTTTACGGTCGCTATAATGACCTTGTTTGCGATTACAAAGTGTCTCTGGGACATATGTTGAATGATTTGTTTCATACCCTTTGTTAGACTGTCATTTTTCATACTAACTTTGACTACGGGTAATCCCGTATACCTATTTTCGATTAAGGGCTCACGGCGGGTGTGACCGGTCAGCAGAGGATGCTTACTCCTCCATGGCACCTGATCCTACCTTCGCTTTGTCGGAGGTCCGTGTTGCCCTACACTCGAACTTGTATATGTCTTGGGGATTTATGATTACGATTTACACATTGTTTACTTCAACATTCGATATTTATCGCTTATTTTTAACCGGAAGTATCGGGCTTGATATTTCACCCAAAGAGGCACATGGTGGGATCACCAAAAAGGTCGTTTAAAATAAAGCACAGACACTCATACAACACCCACCACCACAATATTATTTTTCTGATCTGGGATCTACAAACGTATTCAATATAACGTGTCTCCTTTACTTATTACATGTAGTTAAAATTACGTTTTCAGCAGTGATTGTAAGAAGAAATATAATCACTGATAATGAACTTTTTACTGGAGACAAAAATAACCTTTCTGAATGATCGTTAATCATTTATATTTGCAAAACATCAATAAATATAATATGTCGATCCCAAGTCAGAAAAAAAAATAAAGCGGAGGGAGAAGGGTAAGTTGCATGATCCTGTGGCTTAACATGGTTTTATTCTAACGAACTGTACCCTAGTAGATATTGAAATCCATTCTCTAGTATAGTGCAGATACTATCCAGTTTATATATATGTGTGGTGTGTGTGTGTGTGTGTGTGTGTGTGTGTGTGTGTGTGTGTGATTTGAGTTGACTTTTCGTCCTGGTTTTTCCTTCACGCCAAAGTTCTGTCTTCATCAGGGGCCTCCGTGGCCGAGTGGTTAGAGCACAAAGCCTCTCACCTCTGTCGGCGCGTGTTCGAATCTCGGCCACGGCGTTATGTGAGCAAGTTTGCCAGTTTACTTGCGGAAGGTCGGTGGTCTCTTCCCAGGTACATTGTATCTGAGTTCTCTCCTCCACCAACAAAAACTGGACGCCACCAGATAACTGAAAAATTGTTGAGTGTGGCGGAAAGCAATAAATAATCAATCAATCAATCAATCATCAGGGAGTCTTGTTATGAAACATATTGTCGACGGTATCAAAGTTTTTACCAGTCGCGGTAGGTCAGTGGTTAGAGCGTTCGCTTCGTACAGTCCCTGAAACGTTCTACTTTCCCATTTTTCCGTTCGTTCAGGGTTCGTTCACCGTTCGTTTAGCGTTCGTTCACCGTTCGTTCACCGTTCAAGTGGGAAAATAGAACGTTTCAGGGACTGTAACAAGGAGGTCGTGAGTTCGAGCCCCGCTCGTGCCATGGCCGCGTCAAACCTAAGACGAAAATTAGGTAGTGATGGCTCCTTCGCGAAACGCTCGGAGTTAGAAGTGAGAATCATGGGTCTTTCGGATATGACCTTAAAAACGGAGGTCCCGTGTAAGGGTAGGCGTTGGCACGTTAAAGAACCCTCACTGCTATGGCCCTGAGCGCTAAGCATAGGTCTAAATTTGTGGAACTTCACCTACAGCTGGTGACGACTCAATATGAGTGAAACCTTCTCGACGGGACGTAAAACAAAGTATTCTCCGCGGTTTGAAATGCATAATTTCAATCTCTGAGTCCATTTCTTAAATGCGTCACGATACGCTGATTTAGGTAGACATCTGAGGCATTGACTGATGGCTGAGCCAAGGGCTTGCTGGGACTTGTAACGATGACCAGATAAGAACTTTTTAAGTTTTGGAAAAAGAAAAAAGTCGCATGGGGCTAGATCTGGAGAGTATGGAGTGTGTTGCAAGACGATAACCTTCTCCGACTTCAAAAATTGCTTCACAAGCTCAGATGTATGTGGAGGAGCATTATAATGAATTAGATGAATATGCCGAAATCCTGACAATGATAATATTTCTTGAGCTTTTTTAGTATAATATCTCGGTAATTTCGACCTGTAACACTTTTGCCCTTCGGCACCGGAATTTGTACGACTATACCATCACATGAGAAGAATATGCAATGAAGAACCTTCTTTGTGCTTGTGGTTCTTTGTGCAACTACAGGACTTCTACCGTGTTTAGTTAGCCATATTTTGTTTTGTTTGTTTGTTTGTTTGTTTTATTTATAGTCGCCTGAGCAATTTTTCAGCTATCCGGCGACTGAGCCATATTTTGTTTCCAATTTGTTTTAGTGGTTCGAAATAG
Source organism: Ostrea denselamellosa (assembly GCA_024699665.1). Taxonomy (NCBI): domain Eukaryota; kingdom Metazoa; phylum Mollusca; class Bivalvia; order Ostreida; family Ostreidae; genus Ostrea; species Ostrea denselamellosa. The sequence continues at coordinate 5,075,050 of JAMZEH010000071.1, forward strand.
TGAACCCATGTTTCGTCACCAGTAACAATGTTTACAAATTGTGTCTAATTGAATTTGAGAGGCATTTTGAGCAATTGCTTAGCGGTTTGTACTCGTACCCCTTTTTTAAATACCGGGTTATATGTGGTATCCATCTGGCAGAAATCTTTCGTATTTTCAAATTACGCTTCAATTTGAAATACACCCGCGATAGCGAATTACCAACAGCTTTGGCAATATCACGTATTGTGTACCTTCCATTACTTTCAATTTTTTTCCTGACTTTTGAGACATTTGCCTTGCCTGTTAGTGACAGGGCAACCAGATTTTACTGATTTTACGGACTCTGTGCCAGTCAGAAATTTCCTTCTCAATCTACGAACTGATACCTTATCAGACCCATAAACTTCCCCCAATTCAGTAAAAATCTGCATTACCGAATGACCAAAGTTTGTATAAGCTCTAATTTCTTCAATATTCTCAACCTGTCTCCCAACCATTATTACAACAATGATCAACGACTAGCTCTATTGAAATTATTATAATTTTAAATCTATGTGGAACTGAAGGCTCGTGTTTATACCGTTGACATGGTGTTAAATAGAGCTATTCAAGAGTATATCGCACTGTGGTACAATACACATTACATATCAAACAACCTTTTATTTAAATCTCCATGCTTTGTTATTCAATAATAAATGCAGCACTGGCGACTCTAAGATATGTGAATTTAAATTGTCAGTGTCTTTAGTTTAAGAAGACATATATAGCCATGATGTATTATACAGTATATACTATATACAATGACCGTACGCCCATTGGTAATAAATTAGATATTGAGGTAAATGTGAAGCTGAAGAGGAATGTACATATCCATGTGCAGTGAATATAAAGGAAAACTAAACCCATTCTTCGACATCGAAACACGATTTACACATGATTGTATCTATCTTCTGTTCTCATTATATGTATCTAAAAGATGTGAGATTCAATGACGAATATGTAGAAGAAGCATGACCTGCATCTATTATATTTCATAATAATAATAATGATTGGTTTTTATATAGCGCTTTTTCCAGCATATGCTGCTCAAAACGCGTCACAACACATTATTACCCCAGCAGACCTTATAACATTCCAGAGCTTTCTCAGTGCAAGCTGCCGTTAAGGCGCTAGAGCACTAACATTCTAACAATTTCTTTCACTGTCTATGGCCAGGTACCCCTTTTACACTTGGGTGGAGTGAGAAAATTCATGTAAAGTGTCTTTCCCAAGGACACAACGTCGGTTCTGCCGCGGCCAGGATTCGAACTTCCAACCTTTCGGTCGAGAGTCTAACAGCCAAACCACTAGGCCACCGACGCCAAGGTGTATCTGAATAATTAATCATTTTGAGGGCATACTCGGACCCCTTCCACGACATAGCACCCTCCCCTATCCTAATCTTTTGGGTCTAGTAAACACATTTTTCAGGGGTTCTTTACAATTAAAAACAAAGTATGAAAAATAATCCCTTTTTTATATCTCTGAAGTAACTTTAGAATGTATTCGTTCATACTTAGACAGTTAATAGATTTATAAATGTACACTTTGTCCTCTGTGTATCATTTCACTCGGGAATATGAAAACAGTAGAAGAACTATTATGTAATATCACTCACCCAGAACGCACAATGTTCCTTCAGATTAGTTTCAACATGCGGAATATACACGCTAGTAAGTCCCGACTTTCATCATTCCTAAATCTACCCATAAACGTTTTCTCAAGTTTGTTGCTTTTTTGTAATTTTGCGTGTCCAGAAACCAAATATGTTTCAACTGCTCCGACTTTCATCATTCCTAAATCTACCCATAAACGTTTTCTCAAGTTTGTTGCTTTTTTGTAATTTTGGGTGTCCAGAAACCAAATATGTTTCAACTGCTAAAACAGTGCACAAAATAGTTTGTTTTTATAATATATTCAGGAAACAGATTCAACCTCCATTTTAAAATTTTATTTTGAACTTTTTTCGGATAATGAAACTTAAAACAACTTAAATAAACTCGGTGTCTGGTTCATTCGTGAATTAACTACTATCAAAACCAATGGCGTTATTATAATGAACATGTAACATACACATGTTAAAATTAAAGCACTTATAAAACAAATGATAGATATGATTTGAAATATTCAATTACCTGCAAGAGATTCAGGCAACTGATCACGCGCACAGTCCCTGATTTCTGTTGATTACTGGCAAAAAGAGACTAAGAAGAATATTTATTGGTGCTTTTTATTAAAGTTTGGATATTAGCCAATGAAATTCCCCCGCATTGCGACATTATTATGTTACATGCCTTTAAATCCATTAATATCTAATAAAGTGTTCGACCAATTCAAAAAAATCAGAGATTCTTGGTCAGAAGGGTAGTAAAACAGCCGAAAATGTCGGATCCTACAGATATGGAGAAGATGTCCTTAAAAGACGACCCAGCGGCGGATGACGAGGATGTCGTGAACCCCTGGGAAGTTTCCACACATTCAGCCAAAGGAGTGGATTACGACAAACTCATTAGTAAGATTCTCTTCATACAAAGTTTTCTATGCCCAATTTTCATTTATTTATTTATTATTATTATTATTATTATTTTATTCAGACTAGAATGAACTTTGATACTTATATTTTCGTCCACCAAATTCTACTTTCGTTTTAGACTCAAAGTTTTATCAACACAATTCATGGTAACAATTGTACAAACAGGGCGTTTCCTTCCAAGATGGAAGTATATCTTTGTACCTTAGTAATGTTTTGCTTCAATTGTCAGTCCAGCAGAAAGAGAATCTGAGTACTAAATAATGTTATCAATTCATTTATTCCAGTAACAAATATAAATGCTCGTAATAGGGACTTACTCGATGTGGTGGTAGATAAGCTGTACAGAAAGTTACACCTAATAACAATTGTTGCTGTAAATAATAATAATAATAATAATAATAAATAAATAAATAATTAAATAAAAATAATAATAAAAAAGAGATGTTTCCATCAATTGTCGCCCTGACAAATTGAAATGTCAACTTTTTGATAACAGGAATATTCATTACAACAATAAGAGGCCTGTCGCCCCACATCGCTCGCCTGATTCAAATTGGACCTGTTCTAGTTCAGTGACTTCTAAAAGATATTTTTTTCAATGATTTATGTATATGGCAAATTTGACCCTATACTGTGGTCCCACCTTAGCCTTGAATGGTCATGGTACAATTGAGCTTGAATTTACACATCACGGGTATGTTTCATTACTTATATGATTAACATGGCCTTGCTGCTCTGGAAAAGAATTTCTGTCCTGTATACCTGTACTATGCTGAGTTTGATCACCCTAACCACATGATTAATAACCCGAATCTTTAAAAAGAAGCATACACTTTATGAAAGTTTGCATTTTGATACGAATTAGAGTGGCCCTGCTGTTCTTGTAAAGAATTTGATCTTCTTGATTTCATGTTTGTTCTCATATGAAATGTTATCTGCTGTAGCCCCACACTACCCCTGTGCCCATGAATTGAACAAAATTAAATTTCTATCTGCATTTGTTTTTAAAACTTTGATCCTCTATTGTGACCCCACCTTACTTTAGGGGACACGATTTGAACAAACTTAAAACTTCACTCCCCGGGGATGCTTGCATATCGATTGATTGATTGTTGTTTTCCGCCACACTCAACAATTTTTTCATTTATCTGGTGGCGTCCAGTTTTTATTGGTGGAGGAGACGTTAATGTTTTAAATTGTTTACAATTTAATTGAAACATATAATATATTCTTTCGTATTTCGAAAACAAAAATCTTAAAAAGAGGAACCTGTCATAGTAAAAATAAAGGATAAACATAATTATTTCCTTATTTATAATATTACCTCTAATTTACAATGTAAGATAATATACATAAATAAAATACATTCATTTTCTGATCACGCAGCACCACTTCATATTTCTAAAAACAGCTTGAATACTCAATATGGCTTTTCACTGTCATAACTTCTCCCATCGAATTCCCATCACAACAGAGAGAGAGAGAGAGAGAGAGAGAGAGAGAGAGAGAGAGAGAGAGAGAGAGAGAGAGATGCTGCTCTCCAGTCTGCGATAGATATAAATCAATATTTACTGGGTCATTGTTAAAAAAAAATTCTAATGGTTTTAAGCGCATATACTCGGCTTAAAACTTCTAATGTCTTTTGTTGGGTGTTATGTTTAAGTTTAATATATTTGCCTATTTTCCTGAATATCAAGAGATTTCACAGTAGTTGCTTTGTTTGATATGTTGTCATTTGAATACAAATGTCCACGTATACGACTCTGTTGATTCGTACAGGGAAGTTTGGAAGCACTAAAATAGACGATGCCTTGATACACAGAATAGAAAAAGTTACGGGAAAGCCCGTCCACCATCTTCTTCGGAGGGGCATTTTCTTCTCGCAGAGGTTAGTATCATTGTCTTTAATTCTACGTCTAATTTTTACTTGATCACAAAGTCGAGGAAAATAATATGTTATAGTTACGCTAATGAGACTCTTTAATTTTAAAGTATTTTAAATGTAAACAGTCATGTATGTCATCAAAAGACTTAAGATATTTGAACTATTTTCCTTATCAAATAAGTGACTAGAATGCGGAAGATTTTATTCATTTATGCACCCATAAAATCTTTCACTTGAAGTTGTTTGGTAAATATTGAAAATACAGTAAGGACTGATATGGCTTTGTCGTTCGATCAGAAATGTGATGAAAACTTCCTTTCAAAGGAATTCATGGACAGGATGAGAAAAAAATAACATAGGAGTAAGTTGTAGCCATGGATACTATAGGGAATTTTCTTACATTGCATTGTCTCACTCTCCTCCTTCTGTGAATGTTTCATCTATGCATCTCGGGAAACAAATTAACTGAGCTTTAAAACATATTTTTACAATTTTGTCTTCAAAAAAGCAGTATTGAACAGACAAATTCCATGTATCACTTATGAGAAGAAAAAAAACAATTTTGTGTATATCGAAAAACAAATTACCTGGAAATCGCACGTGCTTGTTGTGGAGTATGTATTGTTACACGTAATTTGTAGAGACATGGAGATGATACTGGACGTCTATGAACAGCGGAAACCGTTCTACCTCTACACAGGGAGAGGACCATCTTCAGAAGCCATGCATATGGGGCATCTTATTCCATTCATTTTTACAAAGTATTGCCTTGCCTTTGTTAAATTCCTTTACGAACATTTTCATATCATTGATTATATAATATTTAACGTGCCGATCAAATATGTTTCACTCATATGGAGATACTTTCACTTTAAACAAGTACTAGATATATGAATGCATATATACGGGATACAGTCATTTCATGTAAATTTAAGAGGATCACATAAGACACACAGATACACACTACATTTTAGATATTTCATAAAACACAAAGTATCTCATTGCCATTCTTAATGACAGTGTAGCGTGTGAAAGCGTGGCGAAAATCAGTGGCGTAGCTAAAATAAAGTGTACGCACAGTGACAAATCCAGAATAGACAGGGGGTCTGGGGACGTCTTAAGGTCCCCAGTGGGTACTAGGCGAGCCCCTGGCGGGGCCCTGGGGAAAAAACCCCCCAGAGTCTCATGGGTTTTGAGGCTTTTTAGGTTACATTGATGGGTTGTTCTAGCTATAAATTCATGCATAATAAAATGAAAAATCAACAATCATTTTTTGTTGTTGCCAATTGATACGCCCGGAACGTTTGGTGTCAATGGCAGCTACGCCAATGAAAATACCATCGTTATCGAAAGCAAGTAAATCGTCAAGCGGTGACATGCGCTCATCACGCGATACTAGAAGACTTGGTTCCGCAGGTCGTGAGTTCAACCCCAAGGAATGTCGGAAGTGGGTATCTATTGATAGTGAATTATTCTGTGCTTTTTCACCCAAGGCAGTTATATTTATTTAAGATTTCAGTGCAATATTTGTGCTTTATCGAATATTTAAAATGCAGTGTGTATCCTGCACGATCCTCTTAAATTCACAAATGACTCATTACTTTTCTCATTGATCGTCTTGCGAGCAATAGGGTGGTGAGATAGGAATGAATTTGTTTAATTTGCCTAGGAGGTAAAGCAGTCTAGCGATATATTCTCTCTCTCTCTCTCTCTCTCTCTATATATATATATATATATATATGTGTGTGTGTGTGTGTGTGTGTGTGTGTGTGTGTGTGTGTGTGTGTGTGTGTGTGTGTGCCTGCCTGTCCATACTGTGTAATTCTTGAAGTTGTAATACGTTTGATCTTCGTATCCTAGGTGGCTACAAGATACTTTTGATGTACCACTGGTCATCCAGTTGACCGATGATGAAAAATTTTTGTGGAAGGACCTTACGCTAGAACAAACCAACCACTTGGCCTTTGAGAATGCAAAGGATATTATAGCTTGCGGTTTTGACAAGGAGAAGACATTTATCTTCAGCGATTTGGACTTTTTAACGTATGCAAAATTAAACATAATGCAATATATTAACATTTATCAAGTTTTGGCATGTGATAGGGCATTAAAATATGTCCTGAGTATTTCATATACTTTTATCTTCCGGTTTGAAATATCATTGTGGATTAAATACTCTAGATAAAATATTTCTACAAATACTTAATATCATTGCGGGAAATTGGAAATGACTAGGCTATCAGCGTGTTTGACCTTTCAACAGGGGATGCTTACTCCTCCGAGGCACCTGATCTAACCTCTGGTGCTTGCAGGATCTATGTTTGTCTTAGCATTTATAAGATTGATTGATGTTCGTGACATTAACCTTTTTCACTGATATAAAAAGTCCATCTTAAATGAAAATCCAAAACTTCAAGTTCACAGAATTCTCCAAAAAAATTGATTCAGTCACTCAAAAGCAAAATTGACATCTCATTCTAATAATCGATCTTCTTACAGATTTAGTATTTGGATAATTTGAAGCAGCAAAGTTGTAGCATCAGAAGATAGAAGTCTAATCAAAATATATACAAGACTTAAAGAAAGTGTTGTTGATAGTTTGTTTGTTTATGTCCCAATGGTAATTTTTCACTGATATTAGTAAATGTAACAAATTAAATAACCAAAGTCTAGGATTTGATATTAAAGTTTATAATAACGAATATGATCAATTGACATTGATACTGCTGAACAGGAAGGAAGTGCAAATAGGTTCTCTTTAAAGGTCAAGTGGACAAATTAAATTCCGATTACACTAATACCAAAGTCTGAAATAAGCATCAAAATTAAAAGCAACATAAAAATGAACTAATGATTTGTCATTTATAAAGCCTAATACACATGCACATACTGAGTATCAGTATACTATTTGTTTTTGCAAGCATTCATTAAGTATGGAAAATGCTATCACCTTCTCTTTCTCGTCTTTAGGAACAGCCCGGCGTTTTACAGAACTATATGTCGAATCCAAAAGCTGGTGACGTATAATCAGGTGAAAGGAATCTTCGGATTCTCGGACAGCGACAGTATCGGAAAAATCAGCTTTCCTGCCATTCAAGCCGCCCCCAGCTTCAGCTGTATGTTTCCTGAAATATTCAACGAAAGATCTGATATCCCTTGTCTCATTCCATGTGCAATAGATCAGGTATACTATAGGTGACCATTTAACGATCACTTAATTAGACTAAGAGTTGAACAATCTATTTTTTCGCAAAAGTTTATATGTAATTTCAAGGACATCGTAAAGAAGCAATACTGCAAGAAATTGAAATCAATTCTTTCGATTTTAGTGACGTATGAAGAAATTATTTATTTGAAGGATCCCTATTTCCGAATGACCAGAGATGTGGCGCCCCGGATGGGATGTCTGAAGCCTGCCCTCATTCACTCTACATTTTTCCCAGCCCTACAAGGAGCACAAACCAAGATGAGCGCCAGCGACCCAAATTCGTCGATATTTGTTACAGATACAGACCAACAGATCAAAGATAAGGTAAACGCACTTTGGTCTGAACGGAAGATACAGTAGTTTATCCAGAACATTTCAGGGGGATGGGTTGCGATCCGTGTTTGATAACAATTCGGCTCTAAAACATTGTTGACGAGCCCCAAACTGACAAAAATACTATTATTTGTAAATATGTGCAAGCAAAGGGTTGGGGTTGCAACCTTCGTAACCCCATTTGGATCCGCCACTGACACAGTTTCAGCACGGAAAGTACGCCATTTCTGATAACAAACGTAATGATATTGCTTGCTTTCTTCAAGTTTTGAATTTCAAAAGTATCTTCAGTTAACAAAGTCACATCTGATAATATGCAAGTAATGAATATATAATATTTTAGTGTACAAATTAAAGGGAACCGTACATATCATTTCAGATTAATAAATATGCCTTCTCTGGAGGTGGCGCCACCGTGGAGGAACATAAGTTAAAGGGAGGAAACTGTGATGTAGATGTTTCATACCAATATCTAACGTTCTTCATGGAAGACGACAAACGGCTAGAAGAAATACGAGAGGTTTACTGAATAATTGTTATCATGGCTTAATGTATACATATCTATAATGCAGAATATAAATCAAAGTATAAATCATAATTCAGGTTACAATGGTCATAAAACGCGTTGCTGACGTCTGAACTGCCACATGTACATTTCGATTTCTTCATTTATTAGACATACACCAGCGGTGAATTGATGACTGGATCCTTAAAGAAGGAACTCATAGAGATTTTACAGAAATTGGTCGGTGAACATCGTAAACGGAGGGAGGACGTGACTGACAATCTTGTTAGAGAATTCATGAAACCCAGAAAATTGAAATTTGACTATTAAAACTTTCGTCCTTAGAGTAATCAGGCAATTCATGAAACTCTGAAAATTGAAATAGGAGTCTCTTTCACAATAAAAGGAAAATAACTTCCACGGAACTAACAAGAGCTGTAATATGCTGGAATAGTTAAATACTGCCACTATCATTAGAAACTAGCATGGACTGTAACGCTTTGAAAATAGTCGAATAAAACTGTTATTGTACGTTTTGCAACTTGATAAAAAAAGAGATCACCCTCGAGTGGAGAGTATTTTCTTTCCTTTTTTGTAATAAAGTGTTAAATTCTTAAAATTTCCTGGGAATAATCAATACGGAAATAATAAAATTATACTTGAGTATATTTCCGGGCACATGATGCATAAGATTTTCTACATTTTATCAATGAACAATACTTAGTTTCATTCACATGCTGATCGATATATCCCAGTGAAATCGAAAGGAAGACACCACGTAGTCTATCATATTTGCTTCATACCAGGATATTTTATTGATTTTAGACGTCAGTTGTAAATTAGCTACTCAACTTTTATTCGATGACAAACGAGATGACTTCAACTTCTTCATCGTCAACTTCCTATATTTGTATAGCAACATTTATTGTCACTGCCATAACAAAGTTAAGACAACGAACTGTGATCAATCTCATAATTCCTATAAAGAACACAAAATTTAAAGTAGGACAAACAAGGACTATTGAATAGATCAGAGTTGGGGTTTTTGTTTCTCAACAAATTCGATACGCTAGAGCATGTTCTGCGTATGATCTAATTTTAAATCGAGGCAGACTACCGATAAATGTGATGTTAAATGAGTTTCATCAATAGGGATTATCACCCTAATGCATACCTCTGATCCTTGCCGGATTTTGCTCCGCTGCTTGGTACTTTTGGTTCTTTTTTGTTTTTATTTTTTTTGTTTTTGTTTTTTTTTATTTCGTTCTTTCAATTCTTCCAAGTTTATTCTTATTCTTATTTCGGATTTTCAACATTTTTGATTTGAGTATCATTGAAGAGACATTATTTGTCTGGTGCATCAAAATTTGTACCGTTTATGTTGTATATTTCAGCAGTCTCTTTTAAGGTCGGCATTTCGCAACTTCTATGGTCTTTATAACGATTTGATTTACAAATATTCACAGAATGAAATTATGCCATTCAGTAAGATGAAAGATCACTGAATGCTTCATTAAAGGTAGCTGAATGACAGACCTCTGACATTCAATCACATTTCAAAACCTTTCAGTGAAGTTTTTTCAGTCGATTGAATGACAGAATTTTATCCTGTGACCTGTCGTTGCGTCAAATGCAATCTGACGTCCTAATATGAAGATATATGGATGACTGTTTGGAGTCTCTTCTTTCGAGTGCACTGGTATATATCAAGTCGACCTATGAATAAAAATGTGCATTGTTGATAGACAAAAATTTGATATCTCTAAATGTGGACTTGAAGACCACAGCATTTTTTTTCTTCTCATGTAGAGGCTTTTGAATAAATTCTGCCTCATAAGAATGCAAAACAGGTCGGCTAATAATCGCCTTTTTCTTTCGATAATCCTATTAAGGTAGTGTAACACTACCTTGATGATCCTAGGGCAAGTGCAGATGTTTCGCCTGAGAAAAGCATTTGATACCATTTGCTTTCTTCGCTACAGTTCCAATATGTTGTATAGACTGATTTTATGATGAGTCACTGATAATGTTGAGGCCTAGATATTTTTGGGATTTTACTGTGACCAAGAACATTCTATGGTGGGTGGCCGATTGGTTAAAACATGGCGCTCAAAATTACAAGGTCTCTCACCTCTAGTTGGCGTGGGTTCGAGTTGAAGGTCCGTGGGTATTCAGGTTAGAATAGGTCTGTGATAATAATAATAATAATAATACCATATTTATATAGTACCCTTTTCATACATTTGTATGCTCAAAAAAGCTTTATGGTACATAAAACAATTAAATAAAACATTGGAATAAAATGATATAATCATAAGATACAATACATTTGCTAAATAAGTATAAAACATCTGTTTCAGGGCATATTAAAGTAACGATGATGAGATAATGTTGATCACGTTTTTGTTTTTGTGGATGAATTAAAACTATATATATATATATATATATATATATATATATATATATATGTGTGTGTGTGTGTATATAACCCATTGATGGAGACTAGTTACTGAAAACCTGATGGAAAAAATGTGTTTTCAATGACTTCTTGAAGGCGTACAGTGATTTACAATCCCTCACATTTTCTGGAAGGGAATTACACAGCTTCAGAGTTGTTGACATGAAGCACCGATCCCCGTACGTAACAGCTCGACTTTTAAGAACTATTAGAGTGACCGATCGTTGTATAGACCTAAGATTTCGGGTGAGCCTATGGGCCCTCATCATGTAAGGCCTTGTAAGTATAAGTAAGTATCTTAAACTGTGCACTATGCTGCACAGGCAACAAGTGTAGTTCTCGTAGTATTGGAGTGATATGGTCGCAACGAAAGGTCCTGGATATGAGACGTGTGGCAGTGTTCTGAACTTATTGGAGCATGCTCAGAACTGTCTTTGGTATACCAACCAGGAGAGTGTTACAGTAATCTAACCTTGATTTAACTCGGGAGTTCACAAGTGATATAGCTGCTTCTGTCGTTAAATATTTTCTGATGTGGCCTATTAGCCGCAACTGTGCACAGAAAGATCTACTAATAGAGTTCACTTGTAGCTCCATATCCATTTTGTAGTCAAACATGACACCAACATTTCGAACGCAGGTTGAAGGATTAATTTGTGAGTCACCCACTGCAACTACGACCGGATGCGAACACAATGACCTCGGTGTTATCCGTGTTGAGTTTCAACATATTGCCATGCATCCAAGACACGATGTCGTATAGACTACGCTCAATACGATGTAATGTCTCTGCCGGTTATACCCGTAAGCTTAAAAGACAGGTAAAGTTGAGAGTTATCCGCATAAAAATGGTGATGAAGTCCATGATATTTACAGATGGAACCAATTGGTTTTGTGTACATTGTGTAGAATGTGGGACCCAGCACTGATCCTTGAGGCACACTGAAAGTCATTCCTACTGGCCGTGACTTGGCACCATCTATGCAGACCGTTTGGTGACGGTTATTGAGATAAGATGATATCCAGCCTAGTGATTTGCCTATTATTCCGAAACGATGTTCTAGTCGGTGCAACAGGATAGAGTGTTCGATAGTGTCAAAAGCAGCGGAGAGATCCACCATCACAAGGATAGTCACATCATTTTGGTCTAAAGATTGTAGTATATCTGTTCGTACCTTCAGTAGTGCAGATTCCATGAAATGGAACTGCCTATATGCTGACTGATGTTCTTCATGAAGGTCATTTACTGTTAAATGATCTTCAATACCTTTTCAAGAACTTTTGAAACAAAAAGCAAATTGGACACAGGTCTGTAGTTCTTAAGAGTATTTGGGTCCAGATTTTTTTTTTCAATAGAGGTCTTACATGTGCCTTTTTGAATTCTGCAGGAACAGCTGGTGTTGTAAGCGATAGGTTGATAATTTTGTAAGAATTGGAAGGAGTTCTTGCAAACAGGATTTTAAAAGCCATGTTGGTATTGGATCTAGTTCATTTATTGCTTAAGTTCTTGATTATTCTCGTTACCTCCTCTTTTGTAATGGACCAGGACGATCAGAATTCCCATGCCTTGTTTGAACCTATGTTTCATACCTGGTTACAAAATTGCACGAGTATCGAGTAATTCTTTAATAAGATACTGAACGTCCAGCATGGCAAGCGATGCAAAGGCATGGTTTTCATCTAAAGTTGAGAGTACCGTCCTGTAATTCGGTACTGTATTTAAAATGTAAAGCAGGCAAGAAAATACACGGGAAGTTAGCCGATGCTTATGGGTCTTCTTGGCCATGTTATGCTCAGGTTAATTCAAGGTAGGTGAATTCAAATGCGGTAGAACGTCTTTAGAAGGTGAAGCCAGGTCTGGACGCCCACTGGAGGCCATGGACGAAGAAATGTGTAACAAAATTCCGGATGTGGTATACTCTGATAGGCGAATTCATGTGTATGAAAAAGCGCAGGTATTTGGCACTTCACATGGTAGCGTTTCAACAACCTTACATGGTCGTTTGGGTATGCGGAAGCTAACAGCTTGTTGGGTCTCCAAATCACTTAGTGATGAGCAAATGGCAACCAGAGCATCAGTATTCAGTGCCTTGTTGAAGCATAATAGGTCAAAAGATGAATTTCTTTTGCGTCCGGTGACTGTAAATGAGACTTGGGTTCATTATTATGAGCCAGAGAATAACGCTCAGAGTCGTCAGTGGATAGGGCAGGGGTCCCCGAGACCAAAAAAGTTCAAGACGCAACCATCTGCTGGCAAAATGATGGCCACGGTATTGTTTGGACGAAAAAGGCATTTTTATGGTGGGCGTTTTATCCAAGAGAAGTACAATAACTGGAAATGTGCTATGCAAACTTCCTAGACCAGCTGAGTACCGCCATCCGTGTAAAAACTCCGAGGTAAACTCTCTAAAGGTGTTTTAGTGTAACAGGACAACGTGAGAGTCCGCACTTGCAAAGTTGTAATGGATGCTGTAGAACGAAACTCGTATGAATTAATACCACATCCCGCCTATGCGCCTGATCTAGCTCCTAGCGACTTGAAAACTCGAAAAAGGATATCCGTGGACCTCATTTCCGGTCTGACAAAGAAGTCGTGACTGCAGTTGAGGAGTGGGTCAATGGAAAGACTTTTTCAGTTCAGTGCTGATGGCACTTGTACACCGTTGGTAAAGTGCATCACACTAGAAGGTAATTACATCGAAAAAGAAGAGGTTGATCTCAATCGGAAATAAGTTAGGCTGGTTACGTATTGACTCGCCCTCGTATCTGTATTTAATGTTATGACATTTCAAATCTGCTCAAATCTATCGTTACTGACAAATAAATGAATGTTCCATGGGTTTTATCAGTCTCGTTTATAATTCGTTGAGTTTGATCTTGTTTTTTTTTTTTTTTTTTTTTGATTATGATTTTGTTTTGCAAATAACAGCCTGTCGTTGTGTTGGATATTCTCTGACTTATTTCATTCAAAAACTAAAGACCTCACTGTGGGTATGAACGGTCAACAGAGGATGTTTACTCCTAGACACTTGGCCTGAATTTCTCGACAAAAATTAAGACAAACGTTGGACTTAAGTTTGAGATTTTGACTGCTCAAATAAAAGAAATGTTTAGTGCTCAAAGGGGTTCGTGTTTGTTCTTCTCTTAATGTTGTATTCACGACAGGGTTTTGACATTGGTCATTAGCAGTCACTTTACTTTCTGCAGTTGACGTTTTTGGATTGATTAATTATATATTGTTACCGCCCCTCTCATATAGAGACTTCACCATTGCCAGTGAAGGGCTGCAAAATTTAGACCTATGCTCGGCGCAGAGGGCCTTTGAGCAGGGAGGGATCTATATCGTGTCACACTTGCTGTGGCACAGGGCCTCGGTTTTTATCGGTCTTATCCGAAGGACCTCTCCATTTAGTAGCCTGTTACGACAAGCAAGGGGTACTGAAGATCTATTCTAACCCGGATCCACACGGGATTAATTTTTCAGAAGCGGAGTACTGCAATGTATAGGATGCGTGTATAATTGGCTTTGCACATTGAAATGATGTAGTAATGTAGTAATGTGTATTCTCTGATCGGTAGAATGCTATTTTTATATTTGTTTTAATTTTCATTTTATAGTATCATACAGCATATGCTGAAATTTTGCAGGAGACCAAAAGAAGAAATTGCTTATCTTAAGATTTACATTTCCGTAGCAAACAGTTTTGCAAAGAATTAGTAAGTATTTTAGATACTAATACCATATTTAAAAGCAGTAGTATCTATTATTTAAACGTGTATAATCTATATGGACTCGATTACTCTGCCGATGTGATTTTTGTCAACCATTCTGCGCTATAATAGCATCCATTTGTTTTAATATTGCATATAATAGGCCTGTGAGAAAAAAAGTTGTTAGCAAGAAGTTTTGTTCTGGGTTCAAAGGAGCAAGGGGAACAGAGATACATTGATACATTTTTTTTAGGTTTCTTAACAAATTTTAACGGAGTTTCACAACAGCAGTGTAACCAAATGTATAGATGTATATAATTTCCCTGCCTGCTCAAAATTTACGGTATGATACATGTATATACGTATTGGTGTTCTTTCATTTGGCATGTAATATTTTACCTTCCGAATAAAGTTATTGATGGTATCTTTTTCATTCGATTTTTCCAAGCTAATTGGAGTGTTTTTACTTGCTCAAATATTCAAACTACTAGAATACTAGTAATTTTGGTAATGAAAGAAAGGAACTGCATACCAGTAGTAATTTACACTTTTGACAATGTAATGGTAGTTAAAAACTATTAAACTTGCTTAACATTTGCTTAAATTAGTAATTGTATGAACGGTAGTTTACTAGTTTATTTAGTTCATTTTACTAATTATTTTTCTCAGTGAGGTGGGATCAGGTGCCTAGGAGTAATATATAATCATTGCCGTTGACTGTAGATACAATGCAGTTCAGCCTCTCTTTTAATCATTGTATGAATATTTTTACAACTTGTCGATGATTATAGAGACCAAAGTGTAGGGAAATACCGAATAAATCACCCCTATACTGAATATACCACCATTATAGATAATGCATTACCCTTCCAGCAAGTATTTCATCTTTATATCAATTGTATTATCCTTATGCTTAGTACATCATCTCTATTCGGAAGAAATTACCTTTGTACCGAAAAGGTGAAAATAATGAATAGTGATCAATCTCCAATAGTCTCTTATAAAATTAAGGTTGGGCACACACGGACCCCTGAACATAGCAGAGGTGCGATCAGTTGCCTCGAAGGATTAAGCATCCGTTGTCGACCAGTCACACCCACCGTGAGCCCTATTTTGAGGATGTAAACTGAGTTAACAGTTAGTATGAAACAAGTCAGACATTATTGGACTCAATGACAAGTTGTATTGGCAAACTAGATCCTTAGAGTAACAATAGAGTTTTCGAAATGCGGAATATAGGGCTCACGGTGGGTGTGACTGGTCGACAGAGGATGCTTACTCCTCTAGGCACCTGATCCCACCTCTGGTATGACCAGAGTTCCGTGTTTGCCCATCTCTCTGATTTCTATTTTCTATAGAAATTACGAGACTGAATACTGTTAGTTATCTTAGATTTTCGAACGAGACTGTTGAAAGTTCTGTAACATCAAACGTTTGTCTGTAGCCTGGCTGCCAGAAAAAGCCATTGGTGACAAATCAGAACAGAGACATAAAAAGGTGATAATGGAATATTCTTACATAGATAAGGAAAGTTGACGATAGAAAGCCTCGACTCGTCCTGTTTTTCATAAAGTTATTGTTAGCTTGTCGTTTACGTCTATGTTTAATAAAATATCCAAGTACGAAGTAGATGTGGAAGACTCTGAGGTTTGTATTATTTCGAATTCACTGCGATAATGGAATCTACATATTGGCACGATTAGTTAAAGACTAGACCTTTTTGACATCATAGACAGTTGCGTCGCCAACAAAAATGCAAAAGGAAATATTCATGTTTAGTGATTGGTCGTCTTAAAAATAATTTTGTTAAACACCACTCTGACTCCACTCGCAAGTACTCTGAATTTGATATTAAAAAGATGCTAGAGTTCCTAATTGACAATATTTTCGTGTTATTTGGCGATCAGATCTTCCAACAGTCTGTTGGAATTCCCATGGGCACAAATTGTGCTTCTTTGTTAACTGACTTATTTTTATATTCTTATGAAGCAGAATTCATTCAAAAGCTTCTACATGAGAAGAAAAAAAGTCTTGTTGTAGCCTTTAATTCGACATTTAGATGTATTAAAGACGTTTTGTCTATTAACAATGATCATTATGATTCATATGTAGATTCGATATATCCCAGTGAACTTGAAATTAAAGACACAACAATCGTCCACTTCTGCTTCGTACTTAGATATTTTACTGAAAATCGATGCTGGCGGCAAACCGACAACTTAACCTTATGACAAACGGGATGATTTCAATTTCTCCATCGGCAACTTCCCTTATTTAAGTGGCAATATTCCATCATCACCTGCATATGGTGTTTATATCTCCCAACTGAATCGATACGCAAGAACTTGTTCTGCATATGATCAATTTTTAAATCGATGAGGGCTACTGAAAAAGAAAGTTGATATTGCAGGGGTTTGTACAGTCTCGTCTAAAGTCAGCATTTCGCAAATGTTATGGTCGTTATGATCTAGATTGCCAGCACAACTTGCCATTAAGTTAGATGCTGTCTGATGTGTTTCATACCAATTGTTAGGACCTTCTTGACACACTGATTCTGACTACGGATTGCTCCGTTTACCTGATTGGAATATAGGGCTCACGGCGGGTGTGACCGGTCGACAGGGGAAGCTTACTCCTAGGAACCTGACCCACCTCAAGTATGACCAGGGGTCCGTGTTTGCCCGTCTCTCTGATCTGTATTTTTGATAGGAATTACGATATTGAATACTTTAGTTATCTTGACCTTTTCGTGAAAAAAAAGATTATTTTCAATAGATAAAATGTTGATATATCTAGATGTTGAGCTGAAGGCCACCTCAATGTTTCTTTTTTTATGCATATAGAAGTTGTTGAGTACATTCTGCCTCATAAGAATATAAAACAGGTCAGCTAGGAAAAGAGCACAATTTGTGCCAAATGGAATTCCAATAGATTGTTTGAAGACCAGTTCACCAAATCCTGCATCATCCTCATTCTGAGTGTATCACTCCTATATCACTTATATCAACCCTATACAAAGGGCATCACCCACTTTTTCGGGTAAATTACCCTATACTGAATTTATCACCCCAACATTGATTAGATCGACTCGATACGGAGTATGTCGACCTACACCCAACAAACCACCACTCCTATACTGACGAAACTCCTATACCTAATGTTTCTTCCCTTTTCGGTGTGTATTATCCACTATACGGAGTTTATCACCTCGATACATATTGCATTACCCATATATAGTGTAAATCACTCCAATACTGAGTGGATGATCCCTATACTGATTGTGTTACCCCTATATCTAGTACACTACTCCTATACCGATTGTATCATACCGATAACCTATAATACTTATACCGAGTTAATCACCGTGTACCGACGTAATTACCTCTACACTGAGAACATCACCTTTATACCAACTATATCACTCCATACTGAGTGAATTATCTCTATACAAAGTGTACCATCCCTATACCGAGTCCATCAATCCTATAACGAGTAATCCACCCATATATCAAATATATCATCCTTATAGCAAGTACATCATCCCTATACTTAGTGTATCAATCCTATAACACGAGTGCATCATCCATATACCGAAATAAACCAATCTTCTACTGAATGTATCGCCTACATACCGATATCAAATGGATCAAACTCATTCTGTGCATCATCTCTTATATCAAGTGTTTCATCCAGTATACTGAGTGTAAAAAGGAGGAAATTAATGAAATATCCATTAATTCAAAGTTCTCAGAAACGTAGCAAGAGACAAAGGGTGCATTTGGTTTTATTTCAGCGATCTTTTTTAGTAACCAAGAACGACATGCCGATAAAGCGTAAAACAAACAATACAACATTTTGTAAGTCATACAATGTATATAGAGAAATTTACAGGATTGTTAGATTGTGTCTGTATATCTAATATTGTCACACACACACACACACACACACACACACACACACACACACACACACACTTAGTGTATCAATCCTATAATAAGTGTATCATCCATATACCGAGTATATCATCCAGTATATCGAATAAATCACCCCTCCACAAAGTACACCACCACTTTTCTGCGAGTATCATCCATATACTGAAAATAAATCCTCTACTGAATGTTTTACCTTCATTACCGATACCAAAATAAATCAACCCTATACTATGTATCATCTATACGAATTGTAGAATCCACTATACTTAGTGTATGAAGGAGGGAACAAACGAAATTTAGAGTTCTCAGAAACGTAGAAAGAGACAAAGGATACCTTTTTTTTATTTCAGGAATTTTTGAGCCTCTAGTAATTAAGTACAATATGTTGACAAAGTGTAAAAACAAACAACACAAAATTATGTACATCATATATAGAGAAATTTAATGGATTGTTAGATTGTGCCTGAATAATTAATATTGTCACACACACACACAAAACACACTGAAGGAGGCTCACTACACCTTGAAAGAGTTTTTCAAATCAACATGAAATGATTTCATTATCAAAGATATTGTAATATGTGTAAATGTCAAAAAAAAAAAAAATAAATAAATAAAACAAATCACACAAAAATAAAAACAAAAACAAAATCAAAACAATACAAAAAAACTAACAATAAACCAAAAAACAAAACAAAAAAAAAAAACCAAAACAAAAAGAAAAACAAAAAAACAAAAAACAAAAACAAAACAAAAAAATCCCCCAAAACAAAAAAAAAACAAAAACAAAAAACAAAAAAAAAAAAAACCAAAAAAAAAAAAAAAACCAAAACAAAAAAAAAAAACAACAAAAAAAAAAAACTCCAAGAAAATAAAATAAAAACAAAAAAAGGGGGGGGGGGTGCCTCTCTAGATAAAAAAAACCACCATGATTTTCAAAAATCTATTTCGTTAATTTTGAACAGAAACCTCAGGCGGATTTGAACGCCGGATCTGCGGTTCACCAACCTAATGCTTTAACCACTGAGCTATCATGATATACAAACAAATTGATCAATACAAACAATTTCACTAAACTTTTGAATAGCCGTCTTGTGTCGTCAAAAATATAAGCTTTTGTATAGTGAGCTACCTAAAGGATCAATTTCGTGTACGGCATAGATTTTGATCAACAGAATGTGATGACTATGTTCATATTATCACTTCGTATATCTAATGATTATCCATATATATATATATATATATATATATATATATATATATATATATATCCCTCTATAGTAAAGAGTCTGTATGACTTATTAGCCTTGGTTTCCCTTGAATGGTGGCTTTTCTGACGGTTTGTATTCATATGGAATAAGATATGCGGCCATGTGGAAAAGTTCAATGAACACTCTGTAATCATCACTGCAAAAAGTAATATAATACATTCCAGTATTATGTAATGTCAGTGATATTAAATATACCTGAATGTGCAGTCTTTATCATCAATACATATACTTCTCATCGATATTTTTTTCTGATTATATGTCTTTGTTATTTTTGCTCACCGATTCTGTCTTGCCAGTCTTCATTATCTATATTAACTTGTTTTTTCTGATTTCATACTGTTAAATCCCGTGGGGATTCGGGTTAGAATAGGACACCAGTGACCCTTGCTTGTCTAAGAGGTGACTACATGAGACATCCTTCGGATGAGACCAAAACACATGTCATAGCATGCCACATGTTGCAGCAGGTGTGGGACGATAAAGATCCTTCTCTACTGAAATGTCGTAAGCGCCGAGCATAGGCCTAAATTTTGCAGCACCTCACCGGCAATGATGACGTCTCCACGTCAGTGAAAGATTCTCAAGAGGGACAGTAAACAGTATACAATCCGTTCCATTGATGATTATGTATACTCTCTGATAGTTGTGTTTTCTGATATGTCAGTACTTATCTATATTATACTCACTGATAGAAATGGTTCTCTGACTTGCCAGTCATTATTATCTATACTTTTGTTTCTGACTTGCCAGCTCTTGTTAAATGTACTCACTCATTGGTGCTCTTTAGGTAGTCATATCCAGATGACCCTCCCGTTCCCGTTTTCCTGCCTAACATTCGGTGAACCATTAAGACATGGGTATCTAGAAAAATACATCAATCTTCTCTTATGATTTTTCAAATCTAGCGGTAAATTAAAATTTCACAGGTAAATTGAATGTACTCACGGCGCCATTTAGAGATTTGGGCGTCGACGTCCATTATAAGTTTCAAGGTGTGATTTGCTTGCTGAAACTGCGGTTCCTCTTGGTAAAGGAATATTAGAAATGCTCCGTGAAATGCCTTGAAACTCAGTCGTTTACCTAAACAAAAAATACACTGTAGCTTTAAAATAAAGATTTAGAATGTTTTCGTTGTTTCGGGAGTACAATATTCGTCACAAATATGTGGAAATTAAATGAAATTTCATGTAATTGGTTCAGCAATGTAATGAACAGTGTATTTTCGACCACTCACCACTTTTACCGTATTCAGTCTCTTTCAATATAACAGCATATGCATCCTAAATGGAAAGGTAAAGATGGCAAATAGTGACCAATCTCATAACGTCTACATATATACATACATACATACATACATACATATATATAATACAAAATTAAAGAGTAGGACAAACTCGGACTCCTCACCATACCAAAGCTGGTGTCAAGAGCCTAGGAGCAGTAAGCACCTCCCGTCAAATGGTCACACGGTGAAGTGAATTCAAAATACTGAAGTCGGAATAAACTGAAGACATGGTTTCTTAGCATTAAGATTTGTCATATATTACATTATACGTTGTTCCAAAAAAGTCGTAGATAGTGTTCATAACCTATTTATTCGTCAGAAAAATATATAAATTTTCTCTTGTTACATTTCCATTGTCAGACTGAGGAGACTGTACCTTTTTTCCTCGATGATGCTCGTCTACACTTTTATCCTGAAAAAGTAAACCAGAACGGGATACAGAATAGCTATGCCGTCAGAATAAAAGAAAAACAACGGAATTGTTTTTAAGG
Source organism: Ostrea denselamellosa (assembly GCA_024699665.1). Lineage (NCBI taxonomy): Eukaryota > Metazoa > Mollusca > Bivalvia > Ostreida > Ostreidae > Ostrea > Ostrea denselamellosa. The sequence goes on from JAMZEH010000071.1 coordinate 5,096,683, forward strand.
ATCAATGTCTGTAAATATGTCACCTCGGACCATTTCTGAAGCATAGTCAACAGCACTTGGAAATACTTTTCCTCACTCCCAACGTACTTTGTGAATACTCTTTCTAACCATTTCTACAAGACATTGGCGTTACAGATCATTCTTACAATGAATGGTCACCAAAAAGATTTTACAGATAATGAGGTTACATGTTCAGTATGTAAAGACTTATAACCCAAGTCGAAAATATTCTTTCAAAAATGGCATAACTCTAAATGTCTTCTCATATTATTTCTCATGTGAGAAAGATATAGACTTCGATAAGTTTGTTAAAACTAGTATGAGTATGACGATACAATGGATGTGTGAAGATAACGACCAGTGATTCATCTCATAATCCGATAAAGAAGGCAAAATTTATAGAAAGGCCAAGTATAAAAAAAAGTAATGACGGGCGTTCAAATTTCGACATCGAAAATTGATTTCTGGTCATAACTGCAGAAAAAATAAAAATTGACCTTTTCCCCCGTAGTCAAAGCGTCATTTCCACTAAAATCAACCTATTCTACTTGAAGAAAAATGACCCCTATAGAATAATAACCCCTTGTAAATTTTACTAAGGATGGTTACTCTGGTAATGCCAAAGGGGGATTGTTTAATATCGTCATATTAATAACAGGAAACAGTAAGTGAATTTATCATCTCTATTTTGTATCCCTAAAATTTAAGAAAAATGATTAAGAAAGGCAAACATTTTTTTTTTATGAAATAAGAATTTACTTTTTATAAGAAGGTACTGACTGGTTGTGTCGAGATAACTATCCCCCCTGAACATACCGTAGGTGGAAACAGGTACATTGCATAGTCTATTGTTTAGAACATAATATGAGTTGCAATGAATTAGATCGAAATATTTTCTTGTTTTCAGATTCTATGCTGTAAGAAAATGATGGCTATGCTATTCACCTCCGTAACATCAAACAGAGAGGGGCTGTTTTCTGACTTTTCTGCTATATCTCTTTGTTCGGCATTCAGAACATCTTTGTAATCACCGTCTTCTGTGTAGTGTTTCCGAGTTCCCTACGTTAAGTAAAATAGTACCAAATTACAACCGTCATTCATTTTAAATTTGACGATGATTTTACTTTCCTGATACATTTTGATATTGATAACACACCAGCTGGAGACCAATTGTATTTTCAATCAGACGAAACTGTAAGCTTTGAAATCCTGACCCGCTACGTAAATGCTTCCTTCAAAATAAAAACAAATACGAAATGTAATCCACCGTCATCTCTGCGTTTTAAACATGTTTTATATACTTCTGCATTGCACCTCGCCTTTTGTGAATATCTTTCTCAAAATGTTGATTTTCTAAAGACTTTAATTAAATAGCATAACGTCATTATTATGTCATTGTAAAACAGAGGAAGAATGCATGGTGTTGATTTTTTCGCCTTGTATTCTGTGAATGTTTTGATGATATTTTTAACGTTTTTGAATTCTTATCTGCTGTCGACGGAAATGTTTTCTCCTGTCTGCATTTTGTAAATATTTAGCTTTGTGCACTGTAATAAGTGACTCCATAGTAAGAAAATGGATATTGTCAGGTTTTCGTGCGAAATATAGATCATGAAGCTGATATTACATACCCACGACTACAGGTGCAGACTTTTAAATGCTCTCTGTAAATTTTATACCTATAGAGTGTGGTAAGTTTCAATATCCTTTATGAATGCTTGTTCATGAAATTTGTGCAATATGAAATTCAATTCTTTGATCAATTTTGGGAATAATAAAGTCCATCGATAAGTTATAATTAATTTAAGGAAACGAAACAGTTACGGACTGTCTGTTGTCAGACATGATCACAAGTTCTGTGTTTTACAGGAAGAGCCTCAACACTCGTTTATTCTCTTTTATATATATGTAGCCAGTTATATTTCGGGTAATAGTGTGTGTGGTTTAAGCCCCTGTCAGAATATCTGATGATATCAAGACAAACCTCAGAGAAAGGTCACTGTTCTAGCTTCAAGGCCTACCGACCTAGAGTTTGGTCAGTAAGACTTTCAAACTCCAATGTGTCTTTTACTTTGATGCCAAGCGTTTCCCCGAAAGTAGAAAACTTCCAAGTATAATATGGAGTCTAAGGTCTGATATAAATGGATATCTGAATTATTTTCCTCGGCGTGTTCAGGTTAGAGAAAAGAAAATGCTATAATTCGAGAATTTTGTAAGATCTTACCTGAAATTTAAGAATATGGCGGGCGGCATTGTTTCAATGATTTCAAAATGTCCGATGATTAACTACAAAAACGATATGAAAACATGTTATACATCGATGTACGTTTGCTGTATATGTAATGCACTTATTGCATATTAATGCTCCAATGAGGACCCGGGTTAGAATAGGTCCTCAGTACCCCTTACTGTCGTAAGAGGCGCCTAAATGAGGCGGTCCTTCGGAAGAGACCGCAAAAATCGAGGTCCCGTGTCCCGTGTCCCTCTCGAGAATTTTTTCATAGGGTGGCGTCAGCATTGCCGGTGAAGGGCTGCAAAATTTAGACCTATGCTCGGCGCTCAGGGCCTTTGAGCAGAGAGGGATCTTTATCGTGCCAAATCTGCTGTAACACGGGACCTCGGTTTTTGCAGCCTCATCCGAAGGACCGCCCCATTTCGTCGTCTCATACGACAAGCAAGAGGTACTGAGGATCTATTCTAACAATAAAGGATATCCACGGGATTGTTCAATGTTTTGAAAGATGACATAACATTTGTCTAGCTGTCAAGATTATATAACGGAGTCCCTCACGAACGGTCCTGAAAGTTCATGTTAAGTATAAATGCATCGTGAATTCTGTGATACTAGGTTCTGGTGGACAAGCACTTTGAGCACTGGTGATTAGAAACATTTTGGATTGATCTGGGAGACTTCATGAATTATATTTATCTTTACAGTCGATTTGTGACAGTTATATATATATATATATATATATATATATATATATATATATATATATATATATATATATAAAATCCTTTAAAAACCTCATTTGGCGGGGGGGGGGGGGGGGGGGGGGGCTCCGTGGCCGAGTGGTTAGAGCATCGGGCTCAAAATCACAAAGCCTCTCACCTCTGTCGGCGTGTGTTCGAATCTCGGCCGCGGCATTATGTGAGCAAGTTTGCCAGTTTACTTGCGGAAGGTCGGTGGTCTCTTCTCAGGTACATTGTATCTGGGTTCTCTCCTCCACCAACAAAAACTGGACGCCACCAGATAACTGAAAAATTGTTGAGTGTGGCGGAAAGCAATAAATAATCAATCAATCAATCATTAAAAACCTTATTTAAAGTCGTTTTCATAACGATGCCGACACCTTTTGTTACTTAATATATTGTTTAAAATATACCCACTGCAGGTAATATCATATAAAAATTTGCTGTGACAAAATTAAGAAATTCATTTCAAAATTAAGGATTATCTCCTTCATGCATAGCTCTGATTCTTGGTCTAGTATTTTTGGTGCATCAAAATTTGTACCGTATATATTTTATATCATTGCAATGGACGAAAGCATCCATCTTCGAAAAAAAATTACCCCCACTCAGTTCACCACCCTTTCACTACTTTACCCTCTGAATTCATTGGATTATCGTGGCACGATCCGCTGGTGTTCAACACTAAATACTTTGATATCATTGAGGTGAAAAACTGAAAGAATGTCATCATATCCATTAAATAGGATATTTGGACCGGTCTCTGGGTTGAACGCTATCACACTGATTTGGACTGGTCTCTGGACTGAACGCTATTACACTGATTTGTAAGGGCTTCACTGCTCCAACATTTTGTGCATTTAGGAGTTACGCTTTAGAGAGGGTTGGCCCCTATGATATCACAAACACTGAACCCTGGCACGAACGCAAGATCAAGGTAGAAATTCCTCTTTATTTTAAAACAATCTATATACGAATCTATTTCCATTCAAAATTTCAGTCATTCTGAGCGTACTGGAATTTCTTAATTTTTTCATAATTTATTTCACTGCAAATGGAAACTTTGAAATGTTCAAGCATGTTTGTTTTTTTACGGCAGGGTCCTTGACGGACAATGGAATGCCTTCGAGGGTACCTTTGAGTACCTCCTTCAGTTGGGTTGCCAAAACCTGTTAAAATGGATTGCTTGCAATGCATGCACCTGTACATGTCTGCTTCTAAGATCGCTGACCAGTTTAGATCTGCTGCTTCAAGATTCCACATAGATCCGCCACAAGTCTCTATCTAACTGAGTGCATTTTACATCATCGATTTTTTGGGACAATTGTACTGCAATCTCAAAGTCAGCAATTTTATCATTTCTATCATTTTGTATTTCACGATTCTTCAAAAGCAAGAGTTTCAATATCTGAGCTGGCAATGCCATTGTCATACTCCGACACAACTATACACCATACGTTATTATTGTTTTATTTTATGAAATAACCACCTTTGTTAGTATTTTTATGCCCCCACCATGAATATGGCCGGTGCATATAGAGTTTGTCCTGTCCGTCCTTCCGTCCGCCCAGCCGTCACACTTTGCGTTTAGCTCAGTTTCAAAGAAACTATTAAAAATATTTTTATCAAACCTTATATGCTCATATATATTGGTGACATCTATTCAAATGTATCAATATTTTTTTTTTACTTTGACATTTACTTTACCTTGACCTCACGTTTCCCTATTTGGTGTTTAGCGTAGTTTCAAAGCAACAGTTTACAATATTTTTATAAAAATTCTTACACTGATACAGATTAGTGGTTGTTATTCAGCTGTGGTACTATTTTCTGACCTTGACCTTCCCCATGATCTTGACCTCACTATTCCCTATTTGGTGTTTAGCTCAGTGCATTGAAAACTATAATATTTTAAAATATTTCTAGGAGAGATAATGTTTGTTAAAGAGACATAATTTGTCGAAATGCGCATCTTGAACATCAAAATTGGTACAGTTTATCTTTCATATTAAAACAAATATTGAAACGCCAAATGGAAGACAGAGAAAATCTATTGTTCAAGAAAAGAAGATGCATATATTTACATGAATATATACACAATGATTATTACATAACGTCACCTTCATGATGAGAAAAATCCGCCCTAGCTTTGCTGCTATCCCCGCCAAATGTTTGCTCTCATCAAACTCCTGTCAATGATTAAGGGAGATGTCTTGATGTGCATCATAAAATACTCATACAAATGTATCCATCTACTGTAAAACGAGAAAATATGGCGCAGATTGATTTTAGCACACCGGCAATTTGTTGAAAAATACGTTTGGGGAAGAGTGTGTGGTTTCAGCAATAGCTTCCGATTGATTTCTAATTCAGGTACTAGGATTCAAGTACTAATATCCTGGTACTGATATTAAGGTATTGATATTTAGGTTAACTTGTAAAAAAAGAATACTAACGTGCATTGAAAAAGAAAAAGAATTCCAAATTTGGTACGCTGATTTTATTCTCGGAAAGTGTCTTCCGTATTTCTCACACTCCCCGTTCTGAAGCCAGTCCATGTCATGCGATGCAAAATTTAGAGCTATGCTCGACGTTGATGGCCTTTGCGCAGGGAGGGACCTTTATCGTGCCACACCTGCTTTGACACGGGACCTCGGGTTTTGCGATCTCATCCGAAGGACCGCCCCATTTAGCCTCCTCTTGCGACAAACAAGGGGTTCTGAGGACCTATTCTAACCCGGATCCCCTCGTGAGTTTTTACGTGGATATAGTTATCCCTGTACAATATGATGAGATGTAAATATGTCCGAATAAATGATTGTACACTCTTCATTTTTATACAATGTTTTGTATGGAGTCAATAAAAACCTGCAGAGGTAATGCACGTTCATGCACACGAGTCAGCATGGGCAATCCACAAGCTTCAATTTGCGTATTAACCTCGAGACGTTAAAACGAAAAGTACATTGGGGAGAAAGTTTTGTAGGTGTAAATGATGAGTACGCAAAGCGAAAGTTGATCCATTTTTTATAGCAATAATCACTATTCACTCGTATTAGTGTGTATATAAAATAACCCAACCTGTCGATATTACGTAAGCGGATACTTCGAATGGCTGACTATACTCTGGAATAATACTTGTAAATGGAAAATCATTGGCACACTCTTAATTCTGGCGCAAAAGGTCACTTGCGCTAGGGACGCTAAATTCAATACCGCTTCAAATTTTCTCGTTTACAGTATCTATCTATCTATCTATCTATCTATCTATCTATCTATCTACTTATGTATCTATCTATTTATCTATCTCTCTACCAAAATCTAAAAAGTATTTATTTCACGTAGAGACACAGAAAATATTTTACTACTGACATCTAAAAAGTATCTATTTCATGTAAATAGAAAATAAAATATCCAAAAAAAATTATCAATTTAACGTAAAACAAAATAACTTGGTATTGAATTCAAATACATGGGATCTACACGATTCACGAAAGAGTCTTTGGACAGTTCTGAGTAAAGTTACTGTTTACCATATCTATTTTAAGAATAATACTTACTTTTATTTCAAACGTTTTCAAAATGAATCGTAGGTCTTCAAGAATCTGCTTGAACCATAGCTCGAAAGCTGAGTAAGATTAAAAGGGAGACAATATCATGCCACATGCATAATTTCATTTCTACATACATTCATTTTCACTTGAACAGTGTTGAAAAATCAATGATTTTTAAGCAGAATCTGTCAGGAATCCAGACCTTGGTGGACAATGATGAAAAGATGTTCTTCGTCCACTCTTTCTCCGGCATTTTCACTCACCAGTGACTGACTTTGTAGCAACTTATCTAACTAAAACATAAGCAAAACGAAGATACATCTATTTTCCATTTGCATTGAACATTTTATTCAATTTTAATGTTTCGATGAATATAAATTCTTACACCGAGATAAGTTTCGTATGTGACTGTTGGCGGTTCTGACATATCTGAAATAAAATAGAAGAAAAAAGAAAGAAATAATACTAAATATCAAATTTTTTTTGTTTCCAATATATCAAACATGCAATTTGTAAGACTCTTCTCCCATTTTGCACCGATTACACAGGTGTAACTGTTTTTATGAATAGAAAAAAATATATAATTCTGATAAAACGTTTACTCTGAAATATGTGAAAGTCATATTCATTAGTCCTATAGATCATGAAAGCTCTAGCAGTAAGAGCGTGCATGTTTCAAGATTTAAAAAAATCTGTATGAAAATACATTTTCATTTGAACCTAAAACATTAGGTTACTGTCAGAAACGTATGCATATGGTCCACGTATTGCAGCCCTTTTTGAAAGAATAACAACTGACTCCTCCTTAAATGAAGTCATGGTAGTACTTAATTAATTATACTAGGTACAATATTGTATGAAGAAGTGAAGATGACGAACAATGATCAATGCCATCAATACTATAATGCTATAAATAATACGAAATTAAGAGAAGGGTACACACGGACCCCCGGACACACAAGAGGTGGGGTCAGGTGCCTAGGGGGAGTAGGAATCCCCCGTTTGTATGCAATACCCACCGTGATCCCGATATTTTGATCAGGTGAACGGAGTATTCCGTTGTCGAATTTGTGAAAAACGGCTTCAAGAATTGGTATGAAACACGTCAGACAGTATAGAAAGTAATCCGAAAGAAGGAACTCCTCTTAGACGCGAAACCACGATCTACAGATCAGCAGTCGAAGAGTCAGTCAACTGGTAGGCAAATATATTTTAAAGGAATATACAAGTATAGCTAATATTTATATCTTCATTCATGTTTCAGTCATGATTTCTGAGTCATTGTTTTTTTTAAAAACCACTGACTCCATGCACAAGTACTCTCTAGTAAAAAGATGTTGGGATTCCTGCTTGGCAATATCGTCGTGGTCTTCGGTGATCGGGTGTTCCGGCGGTCTATTGGGTTTCCCAAGGGCGCGAGTTGTGCTCCTATGTTGACAAACCTGTATTTATATTCTTATGAAGCAGAATTCAATCAAAAGGTTCTACATGAGAAGGGAAGGTCTTTTGTTGTGACCTTCAATACAACATTTAATATATCGATTACGTTGTGTCTATTAACAATGATCATTTTCATTCATATTTCGATTCGGTGTGTCCCAGTAGACTTGGGATGAAAGATACCACGGAGTTTTCCACATCTGCTTGGTACTTATTTTACTGAAAATAGATGCTGACGACAAACTAACAACTCCACTTTATGACAAACGAGATGATTTCAGTTTCTCAATCGTCAGCTTCCCTTATCTCTCTGGAAGTGTTCCATCGTCGCCTGCATGTGGTGTTTGTGTCTCCCGGCTGATTCACGAGAGCTTGTCCTGCGCGTGGTCGGTTTTTAAGTCGAGATAGGCAAAGAACCTGATATTGCCGGGGTTTCTACGGTCTCTTCTAGGGTCGGCATTTCGTGGGTTTTATGGTTGTTATTGTCATTACAACACTCCATTTGGTCAAGTGTTGTCTGACGTGTTTCATACGAATTGTTAGGCCGTTCTTGGCACATGAATTCTGACTACGGATTTCCCCATTTACCTGATCGAAATGTAGGGCTCAGGGCGGATGTAACCAGTCGGCAGGGGATCTCACCTCTGGTATGTCCAAGGTTCCGTGTTTGTCATCTCTTTGATTTGTATTTTTTATAGGAATTACGAGATTAAATCCTGTTAGTTATCTTAGCCTTTTCTAACCCCTTTCGTTAGTAGATTGTATTTTTTCAATATTCCACTCGATAATTTTTCACTCAGATAGAGATGTCGATGTCACCATTTCAGGTGAAGGGCTGTGAAATTTAGGTCTATGCTCGGTGCCTACGGCCTCTATCGTAGTGATCTCTATCGTACCACACTTGCTTTGGCAAATGGACTAGGTTTTGTGGTCTTATTTGAAGGACCGCCTCATTTAGTCGCCTCTTACGACAAACAAGGAATACTGATGACCTATTCTAATTCCGTTCCCTACGGAGTCGCCCCACTTGTTGCCATGACCACGTTGAATCTAAGACGCAAACATAGGTAATGTTTGGACGCTCGGCATTTACAAGTGAGAATCATGGGTTTATCGGATGTGACGTTGAAAACCGAGATCCCTTGTCGCGGCAGGCGTTCGAACGTCAAGGGATCTTTATTGCTTCGGTCGTAAGCCCTAAGCACAAGTCCAAATTTATGGCACTACACCTACAACTGGTTACGTCTCGGTATGAGTGAACAATTTTCGTCGGGACGTAAAAGAAACAACCAACCAACTGTCATTAGGACGATGTGATTTATTAGCGGTGGAGAAAACAAAATGCAAACTGGACAGAAATAACTACACGATATACCATTTATATCAAGTTTTCAGAAGTTATACACAAGTACTCTGTCATGTAGTAGCTTAATTCCCACGCCTTTTATAACAAGGATCCAAATCGTGTTGCGACATCATAACCACTTTTGTCGTTGTTACAGAAACCATTGAAAGAGACTCAAGCATACATTTTACATCTTTAGATAACCAAGAAAACATTTACTGGTGAATGACATAATGGACTTTCCCCCAAAGGTTTTGTCAATTGAAAAGGATGACGTCTGCTTGACTAGTTGTATTCGGCGCCTCAAGTCATCATTTCGCAAATTTTACGGTCGCTATAATGACCTTGTTTGCGATTACAAAGTGTCTCTGGGACATATGTTGAATGATTTGTTTCATACCCTTTGTTAGACTGTCATTTTTCATACTAACTTTGACTACGGGTAATCCCGTATACCTATTTTCGATTAAGGGCTCACGGCGGGTGTGACCGGTCAGCAGAGGATGCTTACTCCTCCATGGCACCTGATCCTACCTTCGCTTTGTCGGAGGTCCGTGTTGCCCTACACTCGAACTTGTATATGTCTTGGGGATTTATGATTACGATTTACACATTGTTTACTTCAACATTCGATATTTATCGCTTATTTTTAACCGGAAGTATCGGGCTTGATATTTCACCCAAAGAGGCACATGGTGGGATCACCAAAAAGGTCGTTTAAAATAAAGCACAGACACTCATACAACACCCACCACCACAATATTATTTTTCTGATCTGGGATCTACAAACGTATTCAATATAACGTGTCTCCTTTACTTATTACATGTAGTTAAAATTACGTTTTCAGCAGTGATTGTAAGAAGAAATATAATCACTGATAATGAACTTTTTACTGGAGACAAAAATAACCTTTCTGAATGATCGTTAATCATTTATATTTGCAAAACATCAATAAATATAATATGTCGATCCCAAGTCAGAAAAAAAAATAAAGCGGAGGGAGAAGGGTAAGTTGCATGATCCTGTGGCTTAACATGGTTTTATTCTAACGAACTGTACCCTAGTAGATATTGAAATCCATTCTCTAGTATAGTGCAGATACTATCCAGTTTATATATATGTGGTGTGTGTGTGTGTGTGTGTGTGTGTGTGTGTGTGTGTGTGTGATTTGAGTTGACTTTTCGTCCTGGTTTTTCCTTCACGCCAAAGTTCTGTCTTCATCAGGGGCCTCCGTGGCCGAGTGGTTAGAGCACAAAGCCTCTCACCTCTGTCGGCGCGTGTTCGAATCTCGGCCACGGCGTTATGTGAGCAAGTTTGCCAGTTTACTTGCGGAAGGTCGGTGGTCTCTTCCCAGGTACATTGTATCTGAGTTCTCTCCTCCACCAACAAAAACTGGACGCCACCAGATAACTGAAAAATTGTTGAGTGTGGCGGAAAGCAATAAATAATCAATCAATCAATCAATCATCAGGGAGTCTTGTTATGAAACATATTGTCGACGGTATCAAAGTTTTTACCAGTCGCGGTAGGTCAGTGGTTAGAGCGTTCGCTTCGTACAGTCCCTGAAACGTTCTACTTTCCCATTTTTCCGTTCGTTCAGGGTTCGTTCACCGTTCGTTTAGCGTTCGTTCACCGTTCGTTCACCGTTCAAGTGGGAAAATAGAACGTTTCAGGGACTGTAACAAGGAGGTCGTGAGTTCGAGCCCCGCTCGTGCCATGGCCGCGTCAAACCTAAGACGAAAATTAGGTAGTGATGGCTCCTTCGCGAAACGGTCGGAGTTAGAAGTGAGAATCATGGGTCTTTCGGATATGACCTTAAAAACGGAGGTCCCGTGTAAGGGTAGGCGTTGGCACGTTAAAGAACCCTCACTGCTATGGCCCTGAGCGCTAAGCATAGGTCTAAATTTGTGGAACTTCACCTACAGCTGGTGACGACTCAATATGAGTGAAACCTTCTCGACGGGACGTAAAACAAAGTATTCTCCGCGGTTTGAAATGCATAATTTCAATCTCTGAGTCCATTTCTTAAATGCGTCACGATACGCTGATTTAGGTAGACATCTGAGGCATTGACTGATGGCTGAGCCAAGGGCTTGCTGGGACTTGTAACGATGACCAGATAAGAACTTTTTAAGTTTTGGAAAAAGAAAAAAGTCGCATGGGGCTAGATCTGGAGAGTATGGAGTGTGTTGCAAGACGATAACCTTCTCCGACTTCAAAAATTGCTTCACAAGCTCAGATGTATGTGGAGGAGCATTATAATGAATTAGATGAATATGCCGAAATCCTGACAATGATAATATTTCTTGAGCTTTTTTAGTATAATATCTCGGTAATTTCGACCTGTAACACTTTTGCCCTTCGGCACCGGAATTTGTACGACTATACCATCACATGAGAAGAATATGCAATGAAGAACCTTCTTTGTGCTTGTGGTTCTTTGTGCAACTACAGGACTTCTACCGTGTTTAGTTAGCCATATTTTGTTTTGTTTGTTTGTTTGTTTGTTTTATTTATAGTCGCCTGAGCAATTTTTCAGCTATCCGGCGACTGAGCCATATTTTGTTTCCAATTTGTTTTAGTGGTTCGAAATAGTGAACCCATGTTTCGTCACCAGTAACAATGTTTACAAATTGTGTCTAATTGAATTTGAGAGGCATTTTGAGCAATTGCTTAGCGGTTTGTACTCGTACCCCTTTTTTAAATACCGGGTTATATGTGGTATCCATCTGGCAGAAATCTTTCGTATTTTCAAATTACGCTTCAATTTGAAATACACCCGCGATAGCGAATTACCAACAGCTTTGGCAATATCACGTATTGTGTACCTTCCATTACTTTCAATTTTTTTCCTGACTTTTGAGACATTTGCCTTGCCTGTTAGTGACAGGGCAACCAGATTTTACTGATTTTACGGACTCTGTGCCAGTCAGAAATTTCCTTCTCAATCTACGAACTGATACCTTATCAGACCCATAAACTTCCCCCAATTCAGTAAAAATCTGCATTACCGAATGACCAAAGTTTGTATAAGCTCTAATTTCTTCAATATTCTCAACCTGTCTCCCAACCATTATTACAACAATGATCAACGACTAGCTCTATTGAAATTATTATAATTTTAAATCTATGTGGAACTGAAGGCTCGTGTTTATACCGTTGACATGGTGTTAAATAGAGCTATTCAAGAGTATATCGCACTGTGGTACAATACACATTACATATCAAACAACCTTTTATTTAAATCTCCATGCTTTGTTATTCAATAATAAATGCAGCACTGGCGACTCTAAGATATGTGAATTTAAATTGTCAGTGTCTTTAGTTTAAGAAGACATATATAGCCATGATGTATTATACAGTATATACTATATACAATGACCGTACGCCCATTGGTAATAAATTAGATATTGAGGTAAATGTGAAGCTGAAGAGGAATGTACATATCCATGTGCAGTGAATATAAAGGAAAACTAAACCCATTCTTCGACATCGAAACACGATTTACACATGATTGTATCTATCTTCTGTTCTCATTATATGTATCTAAAAGATGTGAGATTCAATGACGAATATGTAGAAGAAGCATGACCTGCATCTATTATATTTCATAATAATAATAATGATTGGTTTTTATATAGCGCTTTTTCCAGCATATGCTGCTCAAAACGCGTCACAACACATTATTACCCCAGCAGACCTTATAACATTCCAGAGCTTTCTCAGTGCAAGCTGCCGTTAAGGCGCTAGAGCACTAACATTCTAACAATTTCTTTCACTGTCTATGGCCAGGTACCCCTTTTACACTTGGGTGGAGTGAGAAAATTCATGTAAAGTGTCTTTCCCAAGGACACAACGTCGGTTCTGCCGCGGCCAGGATTCGAACTTCCAACCTTTCGGTCGAGAGTCTAACAGCCAAACCACTAGGCCACCGACGCCAAGGTGTATCTGAATAATTAATCATTTTGAGGGCATACTCGGACCCCTTCCACGACATAGCACCCTCCCCTATCCTAATCTTTTGGGTCTAGTAAACACATTTTTCAGGGGTTCTTTACAATTAAAAACAAAGTATGAAAAATAATCCCTTTTTTATATCTCTGAAGTAACTTTAGAATGTATTCGTTCATACTTAGACAGTTAATAGATTTATAAATGTACACTTTGTCCTCTGTGTATCATTTCACTCGGGAATATGAAAACAGTAGAAGAACTATTATGTAATATCACTCACCCAGAACGCACAATGTTCCTTCAGATTAGTTTCAACATGCGGAATATACACGCTAGTAAGTCCCGACTTTCATCATTCCTAAATCTACCCATAAACGTTTTCTCAAGTTTGTTGCTTTTTTGTAATTTTGCGTGTCCAGAAACCAAATATGTTTCAACTGCTCCGACTTTCATCATTCCTAAATCTACCCATAAACGTTTTCTCAAGTTTGTTGCTTTTTTGTAATTTTGGGTGTCCAGAAACCAAATATGTTTCAACTGCTAAAACAGTGCACAAAATAGTTTGTTTTTATAATATATTCAGGAAACAGATTCAACCTCCATTTTAAAATTTTATTTTGAACTTTTTTCGGATAATGAAACTTAAAACAACTTAAATAAACTCGGTGTCTGGTTCATTCGTGAATTAACTACTATCAAAACCAATGGCGTTATTATAATGAACATGTAACATACACATGTTAAAATTAAAGCACTTATAAAACAAATGATAGATATGATTTGAAATATTCAATTACCTGCAAGAGATTCAGGCAACTGATCACGCGCACAGTCCCTGATTTCTGTTGATTACTGGCAAAAAGAGACTAAGAAGAATATTTATTGGTGCTTTTTATTAAAGTTTGGATATTAGCCAATGAAATTCCCCCGCATTGCGACATTATTATGTTACATGCCTTTAAATCCATTAATATCTAATAAAGTGTTCGACCAATTCAAAAAAATCAGAGATTCTTGGTCAGAAGGGTAGTAAAACAGCCGAAAATGTCGGATCCTACAGATATGGAGAAGATGTCCTTAAAAGACGACCCAGCGGCGGATGACGAGGATGTCGTGAACCCCTGGGAAGTTTCCACACATTCAGCCAAAGGAGTGGATTACGACAAACTCATTAGTAAGATTCTCTTCATACAAAGTTTTCTATGCCCAATTTTCATTTATTTATTTATTATTATTATTATTATTATTTTATTCAGACTAGAATGAACTTTGATACTTATATTTTCGTCCACCAAATTCTACTTTCGTTTTAGACTCAAAGTTTTATCAACACAATTCATGGTAACAATTGTACAAACAGGGCGTTTCCTTCCAAGATGGAAGTATATCTTTGTACCTTAGTAATGTTTTGCTTCAATTGTCAGTCCAGCAGAAAGAGAATCTGAGTACTAAATAATGTTATCAATTCATTTATTCCAGTAACAAATATAAATGCTCGTAATAGGGACTTACTCGATGTGGTGGTAGATAAGCTGTACAGAAAGTTACACCTAATAACAATTGTTGCTGTAAATAATAATAATAATAATAATAATAAATAAATAAATAATTAAATAAAAATAATAATAAAAAAGAGATGTTTCCATCAATTGTCGCCCTGACAAATTGAAATGTCAACTTTTTGATAACAGGAATATTCATTACAACAATAAGAGGCCTGTCGCCCCACATCGCTCGCCTGATTCAAATTGGACCTGTTCTAGTTCAGTGACTTCTAAAAGATATTTTTTTCAATGATTTATGTATATGGCAAATTTGACCCTATACTGTGGTCCCACCTTAGCCTTGAATGGTCATGGTACAATTGAGCTTGAATTTACACATCACGGGTATGTTTCATTACTTATATGATTAACATGGCCTTGCTGCTCTGGAAAAGAATTTCTGTCCTGTATACCTGTACTATGCTGAGTTTGATCACCCTAACCACATGATTAATAACCCGAATCTTTAAAAAGAAGCATACACTTTATGAAAGTTTGCATTTTGATACGAATTAGAGTGGCCCTGCTGTTCTTGTAAAGAATTTGATCTTCTTGATTTCATGTTTGTTCTCATATGAAATGTTATCTGCTGTAGCCCCACACTACCCCTGTGCCCATGAATTGAACAAAATTAAATTTCTATCTGCATTTGTTTTTAAAACTTTGATCCTCTATTGTGACCCCACCTTACTTTAGGGGACACGATTTGAACAAACTTAAAACTTCACTCCCCGGGGATGCTTGCATATCGATTGATTGATTGTTGTTTTCCGCCACACTCAACAATTTTTTCATTTATCTGGTGGCGTCCAGTTTTTATTGGTGGAGGAGACGTTAATGTTTTAAATTGTTTACAATTTAATTGAAACATATAATATATTCTTTCGTATTTCGAAAACAAAAATCTTAAAAAGAGGAACCTGTCATAGTAAAAATAAAGGATAAACATAATTATTTCCTTATTTATAATATTACCTCTAATTTACAATGTAAGATAATATACATAAATAAAATACATTCATTTTCTGATCACGCAGCACCACTTCATATTTCTAAAAACAGCTTGAATACTCAATATGGCTTTTCACTGTCATAACTTCTCCCATCGAATTCCCATCACAACAGAGAGAGAGAGAGAGAGAGAGAGAGAGAGAGAGAGAGAGAGAGAGAGAGAGAGAGAGAGAGAGAGAGAGATGCTGCTCTCCAGTCTGCGATAGATATAAATCAATATTTACTGGGTCATTGTTAAAAAAAAATTCTAATGGTTTTAAGCGCATATACTCGGCTTAAAACTTCTAATGTCTTTTGTTGGGTGTTATGTTTAAGTTTAATATATTTGCCTATTTTCCTGAATATCAAGAGATTTCACAGTAGTTGCTTTGTTTGATATGTTGTCATTTGAATACAAATGTCCACGTATACGACTCTGTTGATTCGTACAGGGAAGTTTGGAAGCACTAAAATAGACGATGCCTTGATACACAGAATAGAAAAAGTTACGGGAAAGCCCGTCCACCATCTTCTTCGGAGGGGCATTTTCTTCTCGCAGAGGTTAGTATCATTGTCTTTAATTCTACGTCTAATTTTTACTTGATCACAAAGTCGAGGAAAATAATATGTTATAGTTACGCTAATGAGACTCTTTAATTTTAAAGTATTTTAAATGTAAACAGTCATGTATGTCATCAAAAGACTTAAGATATTTGAACTATTTTCCTTATCAAATAAGTGACTAGAATGCGGAAGATTTTATTCATTTATGCACCCATAAAATCTTTCACTTGAAGTTGTTTGGTAAATATTGAAAATACAGTAAGGACTGATATGGCTTTGTCGTTCGATCAGAAATGTGATGAAAACTTCCTTTCAAAGGAATTCATGGACAGGATGAGAAAAAAATAACATAGGAGTAAGTTGTAACCATGGATACTATAGGGAATTTTCTTACATTGCATTGTCTCACTCTCCTCCTTCTGTGAATGTTTCATCTATGCATCTCGGGAAACAAATTAACTGAGCTTTAAAACATATTTTTACAATTTTGTCTTCAAAAAAGCAGTATTGAACAGACAAATTCCATGTATCACTTATGAGAAGAAAAAAAACAATTTTGTGTATATCGAAAAACAAATTACCTGGAAATCGCACGTGCTTGTTGTGGAGTATGTATTGTTACACGTAATTTGTAGAGACATGGAGATGATACTGGACGTCTATGAACAGCGGAAACCGTTCTACCTCTACACAGGGAGAGGACCATCTTCAGAAGCCATGCATATGGGGCATCTTATTCCATTCATTTTTACAAAGTATTGCCTTGCCTTTGTTAAATTCCTTTACGAACATTTTCATATCATTGATTATATAATATTTAACGTGCCGATCAAATATGTTTCACTCATATGGAGATACTTTCACTTTAAACAAGTACTAGATATATGAATGCATATATACGGGATACAGTCATTTCATGTAAATTTAAGAGGATCACATAAGACACACAGATACACACTACATTTTAGATATTTCATAAAACACAAAGTATCTCATTGCCATTCTTAATGACAGTGTAGCGTGTGAAAGCGTGGCGAAAATCAGTGGCGTAGCTAAAATAAAGTGTACGCACAGTGACAAATCCAGAATAGACAGGGGGTCTGGGGACGTCTTAAGGTCCCCAGTGGGTACTAGGCGAGCCCCTGGCGGGGCCCTGGGGAAAACCCCCCCAGAGTCTCATGGGTTTTGAGGCTTTTTAGGTTACATTGATGGGTTGTTCTAGCTATAAATTCATGCATAATAAAATGAAAAATCAACAATCATTTTTTGTTGTTGCCAATTGATACGCCCGGAACGTTTGGTGTCAATGGCAGCTACGCCAATGAAAATACCATCGTTATCGAAAGCAAGTAAATCGTCAAGCGGTGACATGCGCTCATCACGCGATACTAGAAGACTTGGTTCCGCAGGTCGTGAGTTCAACCCCAAGGAATGTCGGAAGTGGGTATCTATTGATAGTGAATTATTCTGTGCTTTTTCACCCAAGGCAGTTATATTTATTTAAGATTTCAGTGCAATATTTGTGCTTTATCGAATATTTAAAATGCAGTGTGTATCCTGCACGATCCTCTTAAATTCACAAATGACTCATTACTTTTCTCATTGATCGTCTTGCGAGCAATAGGGTGGTGAGATAGGAATGAATTTGTTTAATTTGCCTAGGAGGTAAAGCAGTCTAGCAATATATTCTCTCTCTCTCTCTCTCTCTCTCTCTCTCTCTCTCTCTCTATATATATATATATATATATATATATATATATCGGTGTGTGTGTGTGTGTGTGTGTGCCTGCCTGTCCATACTGTGTAATTCTTGAAGTTGTAATACGTTTGATCTTCGTATCCTAGGTGGCTACAAGATACTTTTGATGTACCACTGGTCATCCAGTTGACCGATGATGAAAAATTTTTGTGGAAGGACCTTACGCTAGAACAAACCAACCACTTGGCCTTTGAGAATGCAAAGGATATCATAGCTTGTGGTTTTGACAAGGAGAAGACATTCATCTTCAGCGATTTGGACTTTTTAACGTATGCAAGATTAAACATAACGCAATATATTAACATTTATCAAGTTTTGGCATGTGATAGGGCATTAAAATATGTCCTGAGTATTTCATATACTTTTATCTTCCGGTTTGAAACATCATTGTGGATTAAATACTCTAGATAAAATATTTCTATAAATACTCATTATCATTGCGGGGAATTGGAAATGACTAGGCTATCAGCGTGTTTGACCTTTCAACAGGGGATGCTTACTCCTCCGAGGCACCTGATCTAACCTGTGGTGCTTGCAGGATCTATGTTTGTCTTAGTATTTATAAGATTGATTGATGTTCGTGACATTAACCTTTTTCACTGATATAAAAAGTCCATCTTAAATGAAAATCCAAAACTTCAAGTTCACAGAATTGCCCCAAACAAATTGATTCAGTCACTCAAAAGCAAAATTGACATCTCATTCTAATAATCGATCTTCTTACATATTTAGTATTTGGATAATCTGAAGCAGCAAAGTTGTAGCATCAGAAGATAGAAGTCTAATCAAAATATATACAAGACTTAAAGAAAGTGTTGTTGATAGTTTGTTTGTTTATGTCCCAATGGTAATTTTTCACTGATATTAGTAAATGTAACAAATTAAATAACCAAAGTCTAGGATTTAATATTAAAGTTTATAATAACGAATATGATCAATTGACATTGATACTGCTGAACAGGAAGGAAGTGCAAATAGGTTCTCTTTAAAGGTCAAGTGGACAAATTAAATTCCGATTACACTAATACCAAAGTCTGAAATAAGCATCAAAATTAAAAGCAACATAAAAATGAACTAATGATATGTCATTTATAAAGCCTAATACACATGCACATACAGAGTATCAGTATACTATTTGTTTTTGCAAGCATTCATTAAGTATGGAAAATACTATCACCTTCTCTTTCTCGTCTTTAGGAACAGCCCGGCGTTTTACAGAACTATATGTCGAATCCAAAAGCTGGTGACGTATAATCAGGTGAAAGGAATCTTCGGATTCTCGGACAGCGACAGTATCGGAAAAATCAGCTTTCCTGCCATTCAAGCCGCCCCCAGCTTCAGCTGTATGTTTCCTGAAATATTCAACGAAAGATCTGATATCCCTTGTCTCATTCCATGTGCAATAGATCAGGTATACTATAGGTGACCATTTAACGACCACTTAATTAGACTAAGAGTTGAACAATCTATTTTTTCGCAAAAGTTTATATGTAATTTCAAGGACATCGTAAAGAAGCAATGCTGCAAGAAATTGAAATCAATTCTTTCGATTTTAGTGACGTATGAAGAAATTATCTATTTGAAGGATCCCTATTTCCGAATGACCAGAGATGTGGCGCCCCGGATGGGATGTCTGAAGCCTGCCCTCATTCACTCTACATTTTTCCCAGCCCTACAAGGAGCACAAACCAAGATGAGCGCCAGCGACCCAAATTCGTCGATATTTGTTACAGATACAGACCAACAGATCAAAGATAAGGTAAACGCACTTTGGTCTGAACGGAAGATACAGTAGTTTATCCAGAACATTTCAGGGGGATGGGTTGCGATTCGTGTTTGATAACAATTCGGCTCTAAAACATTGTTGACGAGCCCCAAACTGACAAAAATACTATTATTTGTAAATATGTGCAAGCAAAGGGTTGGGGTTGCAACCTTCGTAACCCCATTTGGATCCGCCACTGACACAGTTTCAGCACGGAAAGTACGCCATTTCTGATAACAAACATAATGATATTGCTTGCTTTCTTCAAGTTTTGAATTTCAAAAGTATCTTCAGTTAACAAAGTCACATCTGATAATATGCAAGTAATGAATATATAATATTTTAGTGTACAAATTAAAGGGAACCGTACATATCATTTCAGATTAATAAATATGCCTTCTCTGGAGGTGGCGCCACCGTAGAGGAACATAAGTTAAAGGGAGGAAACTGTGATGTAGACGTTTCATACCAATATCTAACGTTCTTCATGGAAGACGACAAACGGCTAGAAGAAATACGAGAGGTTTACTGAATAATTGTTATCATGGCTTTATGTATACATATCTATAATGCAGAATATAAATCAAAGTATAAATCATAATTCAGGTCTGAACTGCCACATGTACATTTCGATTTCTTCATTTATTAGACATACACCAGCGGTGAATTGATGACTGGATCCTTAAAGAAGGAACTCATAGAGATTTTACAGAAATTGGTCGGTGAACATCGTAAACGGAGGGAGGACGTGACTGACAATCTTGTTAGAGAATTCATGAAACCCAGAAAATTAAAATTTGACTATTAAAACTTTCGTCCTGAGAGTAATCAGGCAATTCATGAAACTCTGAAAATCGAAATATAAGTCTATTTCACAATAAAAGGAAAATAACTTTCACGGAACTAACAAGAGCTGTAATGTGCTGGAATAGTTAAATACTGCCACTATCATTAGAAACTAGCATGGACTGTAACGCTTTGAAAATAGTCGAATAAAACTGTTTTTGTACGTTTCGCAACTTGATAAAATAAAGAGATCACCCTTGAGTGGAGAGTATTTTCTTTCCGTTTTTGTAATAAAGTGTTAAGCTTTCAAAATTTCCTGGGAATAATCAATAAGGAAATAATAAAATTATACTTGAGTACATTTCCGGGCACATAATGCATAAGCTTATACATCAGAAGGAAAAAAAAAATCGTACTTTGGCCTTCAACTATTTAGATATATCGACGACGTTTTATCCGTTAACAATACTTAGTTTCATTCATATGCTGATCGATATATCCCAGTGGAATCGAAAG
This sequence comes from Ostrea denselamellosa, assembly GCA_024699665.1. Classification (NCBI taxonomy): domain Eukaryota; kingdom Metazoa; phylum Mollusca; class Bivalvia; order Ostreida; family Ostreidae; genus Ostrea; species Ostrea denselamellosa. Next base: position 5,117,874 of record JAMZEH010000071.1, read on the forward strand.
ACACCACGTAGTCTGTCATATTTGCTTCATACCAGAATATTTTATTGATTTTAGACGTCAGTAGTAAACTAACTACTCAACTTTTATTTGATGACAAACGCGATGACTTCAACTCCATCATCGTCAACTTCCTATATTTGTATAGCAACATTTTATTGTCACTGCACAACAAACTTAAGACATCGAACAGTGATCAATTTCATAATTCCTATAAAGAACACAAAATTTAAAGTAGAACAAACAAAGGCTACTGGACAAATCAGAGTTGGAGTTTTTGTTTCTCAACAGATTCGATACGCGGGAGCATGTTCTGCGTATGATCCAATTTTAAATCGAGGCAGACTACCGATAAATGTGATGTTAAATGCGTTTCGTCAATAAGGATTATCTCCCTCATGTATACCTCTGATCCTTGCCGGATTTGGCTCCACTGTTTGGTAGTTTGGGTTATTTTAGCTCTTGAATAAATTCTGCCTCATAAGAATGCAAAACAGGTCGGCTAATAATATCCTTTTTCTTTCGATAATCCTATTAAGGTAGTGTAACACTGCCTTGATGGTCCTAGGGCAAGTGCTGATGTTTCGCCTGAGAAAAGCATTTGATACCATTTGCTTTCTTCGCTACAGTTCCAATATGTTGTATAGACTGATTCTATGATGAGTCACTGGTAATGTTGAGGCCTAGATATTTTGTGGGTACAGTCATCAATGAAAACACAAGCTTTAGATGTTACCAGCTCCGGCAGGTCAGTAATGTGCATTAAAGAGAGAAGCAGGCCAGTGTTCTTTGCAGTACTCCGAATGTAACATCTAATGCTCTTGATGTCTACCCTTCTACTATGACCTGCTGAGTTCGACCCTTCAGAAAACTGGTGATAGATTCTAATGTACTGCTACTGATTCCATAGTAATGGCACGTGTAGAGAAGTCGTTGACAAAGGTGTTTTGAAAAGGTATTATGAACTAAGATTCACTGATCTCTGTTTCGGAAATATGTGATGATAATCGATAGAATTCCATTTTTCGCAAGATGCGTAATGATGTTACTACATGATATATGTCCCACTAATTTATAACATATTTATGACATACTGGTCTGTAATTCGAAGCTTTTCCCTTGTCTCCTGTCTTAAATAACGCTGTTATTAGTACTCCTTCTACTGATTCTACCTTGCTATATCGATGCGTTGAATGAAAAGGTGAAGGTAACGGTGATCAATCTCATAGCTCTTATAAGGAATATGAAATGTAGAGTAGGATAAACCTAAGACCAGAGATGTTATCAGATGCCTAGGAGGAGTAAGATTCACCTGTCAACCAGTCATACCCAGGAGGCCCTATATCTTGATTAGGTGAACGGAATAATCCGTAGTCAAATTCAGTGTGTAAAGAACGGCCTACCAATTAGTATGAAACACGTCAGACAGCATTTAATCCAATTTAAACAAGTTGTATTGGCAAACTAGATCGTTATAACGACTATAGAGTTTGCGATATGCTGATCTTAAACGTGATTGTTGAAACCCCTGTAACATTGACGAGCTTGTCAGTAGCCTGTCTTGATTTAAAAGCTGATCATACGTTGAACAAGCTCTTGCGTATTGAATCAGATGGGATTGTTTGATTGATTGATTGATTGTTTGTTTGTTGTTTTTCACCACACAATTTAGATTGATTGATTGTCGTTTTCCGCCACACTCAACAATTTTTCAGTTATCTAGTGGCGTCCAGATTTTGTAGGTGGAGGAGAGAACCCAGATACAATGTGCCCAGAAAGAGAAGACCGACCTTCCGAATGTAAACTAGTAAATTGTCTCACATATATCGGTGCGAGCCAGAATCAAACCAGCGCCGGCTAGATGTGAGATGTCTTCTGATTTTGAGCGTAATGCTCTAACCACTTGGTTATTGAATCAGACGAAACCCAATTTACAGATGATAATGGAATATTGCTGTATAAGTATGGAAAGGTGAAGATGGAGAAGCTGACGTCATCCCGTTTATCATCAAGTTGAGTTGTTAGTTTGCCGTTAACATCTATGTTCAACAAAATATTTAAATACGAAGCAGACGTTGAAGACTCTGTGGTGTCTTTTATTTCGAGTTCAATGGGATATATTGAATCAACATACGAATGAAAATGATTATTGGTTAAAAAAGACGTCGTTAATATATCTAAATGTCGAGTTGAAGGTCCATGGGGATTCAATATAGAATAGGTCTATAGTACTCCTTGCCTGTTGTAAAAAGCGGTTAAATGGGCCGATCCTTCGTATGAGATCACAAAACCCGAGGTTCCTTGTCACAGCAGGTGTGGCATAATAAAGATACCTCCCAACTTAAAGCCGTGAGCGCCGAAAATAGACATACATTTTTACACCCGTTCACGGACAATGGTGACGTCTCCATATGAGTGAAAAATTCTCTAAAGGGACGTTCTACAATATAGAAACAGTCAATGGAGTTGAAGGCCACAGCAAAGATTCCCGTGACTTCTTTCGCTAGCTTTTGAAGCAATTTCTTTGGGGTGCAATCCAGTCCAGTGGCCTTGAATAGAATTATATTGTTCAAGAGCTTCAATACATCAGTCTACTGTACTGAGATATCTGGGACTGGTGGGTAAGAACTCTTGGGTGTCTCAGGTAAGCTATGTGTGACTCCTTGTGTAAACAATGATGTAAATATATCGTTAAGAATGTTGGCTTTTACAGTTATGTCACTGTGATTTACTTAATAGACCCACTCCAGATGATTCCATTCTCTTGCTCTAAATGAAATCTGAAAATGTTGGAGGATTGCTTGTGTTGTCAACACTAAGCATATCAGAGATTATGTGTTGCGGGTTTCTTTGCTCGTCTTCTTATCTTCTGTCTGTAGTTCCTTAAAGCTATACCAGCCGTTACTGTTTTCCAATTGTCGTAGCTTTGTCGTAAAGTCTTTTCTTCTTTATTAGTTTTTCACATTTCTGTTAATCCATTCCTGATTAAATATCTTACAAAAAAAGTTTGGATTGTGAGTGTTTCTCCATAAAATTCATGCACTATTCTGTGAAAATTCTACATTGGATGTTCACATCATATGTGTCTAAATGTTTCACCTGACATTCTTCTTCGAATAATGAAACATAATTTGTGCCCATGAGAATTTCAACAGAATGTTGGAAGATCTGATCACTAACGACTGTGTAAATATGTTCATTGAGGAACTCCAGCATGTTTTTGAGATCAACTACAGAGTACGTGTGCGAAGAATCAAATTGGTGTTTAACAATGTAATATTCTATATTTATGTCTACAGAAAGTAAGTTTCTGTAACAATGCAAAACGGTGCTGTCAGAAGATTAATTTTCATACTTTGTACCTTATCATTTTAGGAACTATGAATTCACACTTCGTCAATTTCCTTTATCTAAGTGGCAATATTCCATCATCACCTGCATATGATGTTTATATCTCCCAATTGATTCAATACGCAGCAGCTTGTTCTGCATATCATTAGTTTTTATATCGAGGCAGGCTGCTAAAAAGAAGTTGATGTTACAGGGGTTTGTGTAATCTCGTCTAAAGTCAGCATTTTGCATATCTTCGGTCGATATAACGATCTAGTTTGCCAGTACAACTTTGCATTAGGTCAAACGCTGTCTGACGTGTTTCATACAGATTATTAATCCGTTCTTGGCACGCTGATTTTGACTACGGATTATTCCGTTTACCTGATCGGGATGTAGGGCGGTTGTGACAGGTCGGAAGGGGATGATCTCTCCTCCTGGGTACCTGATCCCACCTCTGGTATGTCCAGGGTCCACAGTTGCCCATATCTCAGATTTGTATTTGTTAAAGGAATATCGAGATTGAATACTCTTAGTTATCTTTACCTTTTACATCCACGAGAATGTTTTGCTGCAACAGGACAAGGCGCGAGTTCACGCTTGCAAAGTTGGAATGGATGCTGTAGAACGAAACGGGTATGGATTAATACCACATCCTGCCTGTTCGCCTAACCTAGCTCCTAACAACTCTTCCGTTTTCCAAACTTGAAAAAGGATATCCGTGGACCTCATTTCCGGTCTGACGAAGACTTCGTGACGGCACTTGAGGAGTGGGTCAATGGAAAGGACCCTAACATTTTTCAGTTTGGGGCTAATAGCACTTGAACAGCGTTGGTACAAATGCATCATACTAGAGGAAATTACATCGAAAAAGAAGAGGTGGATGAAAAGGTCAAGATAAATAACAGTATTCAATCTCGTAATTCCTATAGAAAATACAAATCAGAGAGATGGGCAAACACGGACCACTGGTCTTACCAGAGGTGGGATCAGGTGCCTAGGAGGAGTTAGCATCCCCTGTCGACTGGTCACACCCGCCGTGAGCCCTATGTTCCGATCAGGTAAACGGAGCAATTCATAGTCAGAATCAGTTTGTCAACCGCGGTTAAATCTCAATCACAAATAACATAGGTTGGTTACTTATTAACTCACCCTCGTATCTGTATTAATGTTATAACATATCAAATCTGCTCTAATATATGGTTACTGACAAATAAATGAATGTTCCAGGAATTTTATCAGTCTCTTTTAGATTTTTTTTTTGCAAATAAGAGCCTGTTGTGTTAATATACTCTGACGTATTTCATTAAAATTGTTGAGCGGTTCTGCCCCGTTAACTTTGACATTGCTTACCTTAAGATTTACATTCTCATAACAAACAGGTTTGCAAAGAATAAGTAATTTAGATACTAGTATCATATATAGAATTGAAGTAGTATATAATGTATCAGGATTGTATATGGATTGCGTATGAATGGTGGTTTAAATGATGAATCAAATTTGTCCTTCACCTTTACGCTTTCTCTGCAGTAAAAGTGAATGGAATCGATTCCAACATGTTGGCCATTTGATATAGTTCATTATTTTGTAACACAATTACTGTACACGAAAGCTACCATCCACTCCTGGAGATAGCAATGGTCAATGGACAAACATTTAGTTATATCCGTCTCCAACCTTAAATTATACAATTTTGCCTTCTGGATTTGATCACATCACCACTTCATGTCTATCCCAATAACACTAGAAATGATATTTATTAAACAATTTGCGAACGCCTTTTAATGTATTAATCTCTATCCAAAGTTACACAAATTGACAACATCTTTCTGCACCAAACACCTTAAACAAGCATAATTTGAGTTTTACTGGCACGATTTGTTTGAATTCTTTGTGCAGTCAAATCTTGAAAATCAAACTATTGATTAAATATGCGATAATATTTATCTTTAAAGGATTTCCAATATTTAACCTTTTCATACAGCACATGCCTTTGCAGGAAGGCTAGCAACCACCCAGGATTAATGGATTAGCATGTTATGCAATCGTCAACCAGCGACACAAAACAAAGGTTTAAAAAAGCTGTTCAATCATTTTTAGCTACCAATGCAAGATACACGTTGTAAATGCTTGTACAGTTTATTATTATTTTTATAAAATTTTTGTGATTTTTAGTATATAAAATGTAAACAGTTAAATCAAGTCATTTCTTCAAGTATTTTGCAATTTCCATCAATATACCCTGCCTAAATTCCTCGTTGAAATAATTTTGGTGTTAAAATTAAACTAATAATAATTAAGGACCCCATTGGAAATAAGCTTTTTTGTAGCTTTCATGGACTATCCTTAGGTATTAATTATCAACTGTATGTCATGCTTCATGTTAAAATACATATTTGCATGTACACATTTCAATATTGCATAATGCTGAGATAATGTCTGTTTTCAAAATTGTATTGTTTTATAACCATGGCATTCTCTGATATTTTTACCTGGATAAAATGAAATGAAATGAAATCAATAACCTTTCCTCTTCAAATGAAAAGGTGGAGATAACAGAGATCAATTCCAACAAAGAGACCGAAATAATTTTATTACAAGACCTACTAATGGGGACGCGCAAACATAAGTTTGTATGTAGTGGAATCAAATGTCGAGTCTACAAAATTCTAAAGAAAGTTTAATAAATTTGAAACCATTTCAAGTTTTCGTTTCCACAAGCGTTCACTACCACCATTAAACGGAGAGGGTGATTAATCGAGCTTTCTGTGTAAGAATGGACCTAGGTTCCCCAGCCCCTTTCTTTGCTCCCCACGAAAATATTAACTGCTGTGAAGGAGAAACTTCAAACGTACTCTGTCATTACATATGCTAGAGGTGGTGTAAATCAAATGTGGATTCTTCAAACTTCTAAAGAACTTTTGATGAATATGAAATCACAAATAGCCGCCCGCGTGGCGCAGTGGTTAGAGCGTCGGGCTCAAAGATCTGATGATCCTTGAGTCGGGGGTTCGAATCCCACTGTGGGACGTGGGTGCCGGTCTTTCGGATGAGACCGTATAAACCGAGGTCCCGTGTCGCAGTAGGTGTGGCACGATAAAGATCCCTCCCTGCTCAAAGGCCCTGAGTGCCGAGCATAGGCCTAAATTTGCAGCCCTGTAACCGGTAATGGTGACAGCCGCCGGATAGCTGAAAAATTGCTCAGGCGGCTATAAACAAACAAACAAACAAAACAAAAAGAAATCACAAATCATTTCCAAAATCAACAACATTAAAACGTGTGATTACACAACACTTTACACAAACATACCTCACAATAAATTAAAGACTAGACTTTTTGCCATAATAGGCAGTTGCTTCGTGAACAAAAGTGGTAAAAGGAAATATTTATATTTAGTGATCGGTCATCCCAAAAATCATTTTGTTAAGCACTAGTCGGACTCCACGCACAGGTACTCTTAAGTTGATATTAAAAAGATGCTAGAGTTCCTCATTGACAATATCTTCGTAGTCTTTGGTGATCGGGTCTTCCAACAATCTGTTAGGCACAAATTGTGATCCTTTGTTAGAAAACCTGTTTTCATATTCTTATTTGGCAAAAGCTTCTACATGAGAGAAAACGTGTCTTGCTGTGGCCTTCATTTCGACATTTAGATCTATTGGCGACGTTTTTATCTATTAAGAATGAAATCGATTCGATATACACCAGAGTATTCCACATTGGCTTCGCACTTAGATATTTTACCGAAAATAGATGCTGGCGGCAAACTAACAACTTCACTCTACGACAAACAGGACTGTTTCAATTTCTTCATCGTCATCTTCCCTTATTTATGTGGCAATATTCCATCATCACCTGCATATGGTGTTTATATCTCCCAAGTGATTCGATACGCAAGGATTTGTTCTGCATATGATCAGTTGTTAAATAGAGTCAGCCTACTGACAAAGTTCTTGATGTTACAGAGGTTTGCACGCTCTCATCTAATGTCAGCATTTCGCAAATTTTAAGGTCTTTATAACGATCTAGTTAGCCAGTACAACTTTCCATTAAGTCATATGCGGTCTGGCGTGTTTCATACCAATTGTTACACCGTTCTTGGCACACAAATTCTGACTACGGATTACTCCGTTTACCTGAATGAAATGTAGTTCTCACGGGGTTTTTGACCTGTCGACAGGGGATGCTTATTCCTCCTAGGCTCCTGATCCCACCTCTGGTATGACCAGAGTTCCGGGTTTGCTCATCTCTCCGATTTGTATTTTGTACAGGACTTACGACATTCAATACTGTTAATTATCTTAGCCTTTACATAAGCTTCTACATGATAAGATATAATTCCTACTTTGGTTTTCAACTTGAGTTTAGAAATATCGATGTTATTTAGATATACTGAAGACGTTTTATCGATTAACAATAATTAGTTTCTTTCATGTATTGATTCGATATATCACAGTGAACTCGACAGAAAGACACCACACAGTCTTCCATAAATCATTTAGTATTCCATATTTTCTTTGCCCCTTTGGGATCCGAGTTGATAGAATAAAATCCTCTGTACCCCTTGTTTGCTGTTAGAGGCAACTAAATGGGGCTGTCCTTCGGATGAGACCGCAAACACCGAACCCCGTGTCACAGCCGGTGTGGCACGATAAAGATCCCTCCTTGCTCAAAGGCCATAAGCGCTGAGCATAGGCCTGAATTTTTGCAGCCCTTCACCGGGAATGTTGACGTCTCCATATGAATGTAAAATTCTCGAGCGGCAAATACTAAGCGATATATAAACAATCAATCTATATATGCTTCATACCTGGATCTTTTATCGAAGATAAATGTAAACAGCAAACTAACTACTCAAGTTTAACTTTATGACAAACGAGAGATGACTTAAACTTTTTAATGTCTATTCTTATATTTTTATAGCATTCCATTGTCATTGCATAAAAATACAACGAACAGTGACCAATCTCATAATTTGTATAAGGAACACAGATTGTAAAGAGGGGAAAACACGAATTCCTGGATACGTCAGGGTTGGTGTTGGTCTCTCAACAAATTCGATGCGCAAAAGCATGTTCTGCGTGTGATCTAATTTTAAATCGAGCCAGAATACTAACAAATGTGATGTTAAATGAGTGTCAACAGTCTCGTTTAAATTCTATGGTCTTGATAACGATTTAATTTACAAATACTTACAGCATGAAATTATTCCATTCAGTAAACTGAAAGGTCACTGAATGGTAAATAGAAGGTAACTAAATGCCAGAGATCAGATATTCAGTTACACATCAGGACCTTTCAGTGAAGTTTCAGTCGATTGAATGACAGAATTTTATCCTGTTAGCTGTCGTTGCGTCGAACCTGTCTGACGTCCTAATATGAAGCAGATATGGAAGTGGTGGTTTTTTTATTTCGAGTGCACTGGGATATGTCGAATCGATTGATTGATTGATTGTTGTTTTCCGCCACACTCAACAATTTTTCAGTTATGTGGTGGCGTCCAGTTTTTATTGATGTAGGAGAGAACTCAGATACAATGTACCTGGGAAGAGACCACCGAACTTTCGAAAGTAAACTGGCAAACTTTCTCACACATATCGACGCAAGCGAGATTCGACTAGAGGTGAGAGGCCTTGTGATTTTAAGCGCGATGCTCTAACCACTCGGCCACGGAGGCCCTATGTCGAATCAACATATGGGTGAGAATGATTATCGGTTTTAAAAAGATGTTGTTGATATTAAATATAAAACATAAACGGTAATAACTCTGATGGACCAGATGCTTATTTCGACAAATAATGTCTCTTCAGTGATTCTCAAGTACAAAATGTTTGAAATCCGAATTCAGAACAAACTTGGAAGAGTTCAAAGAACCAAAATACCAGATAGTGGAGCCAAATCCGGCAAAGGATCAGAGTTATGCAAGAGGGAGATAATCCTTAATTTTGAAAGGATTAATTTTGAAATGTCTACTTGAAGGTGTCCGTGGTGATCCACGTTATAATAAGTCCGCATTCCCCTTACGTGTCGTAAAAGGCGATTAAATAGGCAAATCCTTCGAATGAGACCACAAAAACCGTGGCCAAAATTTTGCAACCTTTAACCGGCACTGGTGACGTTTCCATCTGAGTGAAAAATTCTCAAGAGCGACGTTCAACAATTTACAATCACTCAATCAAGTTGAAGGACACAGCAAAACATCAGCGAGACTCCTTTCTGGGATTTTTTTTGGGAGGGTGATTGCTTCTGTTGTCAACATCAAACATATTAGGGACTATGTTTTGCAAGTGTATTTGCATGCCATCGGAGCTCCTTTCTTTAGTTCCTTAAAGCTATCATAGTCTTGTTGTTCACTACTTTTCGTAGCTTTTTTGTAGAGTCTCTTCTTCTCTATTAGGTTTCACTTTCGTGTTAATCCATACTTGGTTAAATATCTGAAGAAAACGTGGATGGTGAGAGTGTCTCCATAAGAGGCATGCACTATTCTGTGCAATTGCTCCATAGAATGTTCACATCATATATGTCCAAATGTTTTGCCTGAAAGTCTTCTGCGAATAATGGAACACAATTTGTGAACATTATAATTCCAACAGAATGTTCAAAAACCTGATCACCAACGATTGTGTGAATATTTCTATTGTGGAACTCCAGCATATTTTTAATACCAACTTCAGAGTACGTGTGTGAAGAATCAAATTGGTATTTAAGAAAGTAATTTTCTACAGTTATGTCTACAGATAGTAAGTTTCTGTAACAATGTGATATGGTACTGTTAAGCGTTTAATTTTGACCTTTTACACGATACCATGCCACTTCAGGGGAAATGAGTTTATTTTACAATCACGCGATAAAATCATATCTTTAACTTTGTAACAATGCAGTGTTAACTCCACAAATTGTTAGACCGTTCTTTACACAATTATTTTGAATAAAAATTACTCCATTTACCTCCATGGCCGAGTAGTTAGAGCATCGCGCTCAAACATACAAGGTCTCTCACCTCTAGTCGCGCGATTTCGATTCTCGCTCGCGCAGATATATGCGAGAAAGTTTGCCAGTTTACTTTCGGTAGGTCGATGATCTCTTCGCAGGTACACTGTATCTGAGTTCTCTCCTCCACCAATAAAATCTGGACGCCACCACAGAACTGAAAAAGTGTTGAGTGTTGCGGAAAACAATAAACAATCAATCTAAATTTTGCATTTTATAGGATGTCCGATATTGATCATTGTTGATAATGTTACCTTTTTCATTGTACTTTTTCGGATTGCACGTTTTGAGAACTGCAATTTATAGGATGCGTGTTTAAGTGGCTGTGCATATTGAAATGATGTAGTCGTGTGTATTTCCTGATCGGTAGAATGTTACTTTACTGATTCCGGTTTATAGTATTATATAGCGTATGCTAAGATATTTGGAGCTGACCACACAGAAGAAATCTTAAGATTTACATTTTCATAACAAACAGTTTTGTCAAGAATTAGTAAATATTTCAGATACTAGTATCATATTTAAAATTGAAGTAGTATATATTATATAAAAGTATATGATGTTTATGGATTGTGGTTTAAATGATGAATCAAATTTGTCATTCACCTTTACGCTTCTTCTGCAGTTGATTGAATGAAATATCGAATGGCGAAGTAAACAATGTGTAAATTGTAATCATAAATCCTCAAGACATATCCAAGTTCGAGTGTAGGGCAACACGGACCTCCGACAAAGCGAAGGTAGGATCAGTGAAAGCGATTCCTAGATGTTGGCCATTTCAATCAGTTCATTGTTTTGTAACGCAATTACTGTAACGTCCGTCGTTAAAAGGTGCCCCGTGTCAATGATCCCAACCCCCTTGGTACGCTTTATATGAATTTCGAAAAATAGTAGGCTCACCGGGGGCCGTCAGGGAAACTTCAACATTCACAACCAAACATATTTCAGTTAAGAGCCGTAAAATGGCTGAAATACTGCCAAAACGGCGTAAAAATCCAATCAATCAATTACTGTACACGAAAGCTAACATCCACTCCTGAAGATAACAATGATCAATGGATAAACGTGTAATTATATCCGTCTCCAACCAAAATTACGTAATTTCAAAATGCCTTTTAATGTATTGATTTCCAACAAAATTTACATACGCTGACGTCTTTCTACGCCAAAAATCTTAAACAAAGATAACTTTGTTGCTTGCAAGGTTTGTTCGAATTCTTTGTGCAGTTAAATATTGAATACCTATCCTTCTGTGCTTAGTAAATCAGAAGCGACAAAAGGGTTAGATAGGTTACATGAGGAATTTATTTTGATTCCAGCTGACAAAGCTGCCAACAACATTGTATTTGTTTGTAAGGCTCATTATTACAACTGCATTCTAAACGAACTTGGCATTAATTCCATATTTATTAATCGCAGGTATACTCCAACTGCCCTTTCAAAAGATGAAATTCTTCAAAACCATGCTTCAGTTTTAAATATATTTAATATCCCAGTCAATGAATCGGATGACTATGAGTTACCGTACCTATACTGGATCCCCAGACTCCACCAAAACCCTTACAAACAAAGATACATTGCTGGATCCAGTAAATGTTCTACCAAGCCCCCCCCCCCCCCCCCCCCCCTTATATTTGCTCCTTACGAAAATATTAACTGCTGTGAAGGAGAAACTTCAAACGCACTGTTGCACTAAATATGCCAGAAGTGGTGTTAATCAAATGTGGGTTCTTAAAAATTCTAAAGAACTTTTCTTGAATTTGAAATTACAAAACCTTTCTCGAATTCACAACATTAAAACGTATGATTTTACAATTCTTCACACGATCATACGTTACGATAGATTAAAGACTATATTATTTACCATCATAGACAGTTGTTTCGTGAACAAAAATGGTAAAAGGAAATGTTCGTATTTAATGATTGGTCATCCCAAAAAAATCATTTTGTTAAACACCACTCTGACTCCACGCAGAAGTACTCTGAAGGTAATATTTTAAAAAAGGCTAGAATTCCTCATTGACAATATTTTCGTAGTCTTTGGTGATCGGGTCTTCCAACAGCCTGTTGGAATTATCATGGGCACGAATTGTGTTCCTTTGTTAGCTGACCTATTTCTATATTCTTACGAAGCAGAATTCATTCAAAATCTTCTACTCGGCATGAAAAAAGTTCTTGTTGTGGCCTTCAATTTAGATATATCGACGATTTTTTGTCTATTAACAATGATGATTTTCATTCATATATCGATTCGATATATCCCAGTCAACTTCAAATAAAAGACACCACAGAATCTTCCACTTCCGCTTCGTACTTAGATATTTTACTGATAATAGATGCCGGCAGCAAACTAACAACTCAACTTTATGACAAATGGGATGATTTCAATTTCTCCATCGTCAACTTACGTTATTTATGTGGCAATATTCCATCATCAACTACATATGGTGTTTATATCTCCCAAATGATTCGATACGCAAGGGCTTGTTCTGCAGATGATCAGTTTCTAAATCGAGTCGGGATAATGACAAAGAAGTTGATGTTACAGGGGTTTGTACAGCCTCGTCTGAAGTCAGCATCTCGCAAATTTTATGATCGCTATAACGATCTAGTTTGCCAGTATAACTTACCACAAAGTGAAATGCTGTCTGACGTGTTTCATACTAATTGTTGGGCCGTCCTTGGCACACTGATTCTGACTACGGATTGCTCCGTTTACCTGATCGGAATATAGGGCTCAGGCGGACGTGACCGGTCGACAGGGGATGCTTACTCCTCCTAGGCACCTAATCCCACCTTTGGTATGACCAGGGGTCCGTGATTGCCCATCCCTCTGATTTGCATTTTCTGTAGGAATTACGATATTGAATACTGTTAGTTATCTTAGCCTTTTCATTTAAACTATTGATTGAATATGGGATAATTTTGATATTTCCATTGTATATTCTTATTTATTTTTGAACATTCGGTGTATTTCAAATATTTTAAAACGATTTTCGCCAAGCGAGCGAGGATTTAAAATTAAGGCTATTTCATGTTTAACTGAATAGGATGCATTGCCATTTACAGTCTAGAAAAATATTTATGATATATCAAATACACTGTATATGCATATTGAAAATCACACAAAATACGATAATAAAGTTTTGCCAAATAAATATTTCAGCTTTGATATGCATGGTAAACAGACAAGCTGTGATATTATAATTGATTGATTGATTGATTGATTATTTTTTGCTTTCCGCCACACTCAACAATTTTTCAGTTATCTGGTGGCGTCCAGTTTTTGTTGGTGGAGGAGAGAAACCCAGATACAATGTACCTGGAAAGAGACCACCGACCTTCCGCAAGTAAACTGGCAAACTTGCTCATATAACGCCGCGGCCGAGATTCGAACGCGCGCCGACAGAGGTGAGAGGCTTTGTGATTTTGAGCCCGATGCTCTAACCACATGGCCACGGAGGCCCCTGATATTATAATTGATATATCTCCGATGATTTGAATTCACTGTTATCTTTATCTATGAAGTGAAAATAATGAACAGTGATCAGTCTTATAAATTTTATAAAAGATACGAAATTAAGAGATGATTAAGACGATGGCTACAGTGTTGTTTCTTATCATTTCTTTGGTAACGCTGTATGCCATATCTGTAGAGTAATCTATTTGTTAAAATTATTGATATTGGTATCCTACATTACTTAATACTAAACTGGAAACTAAGAGTAGGTATACGTAAAACTATGAAAGTATTGGTAATTGTTTTGTAATATCGAATAAGTTGGCATGTGTTAATGTCATATATTCACTATTTTTATCCACAGAGATTACAGTTGCAATGAACAAACATATGCAATATTTTTTCTCCAGTTTCATTCAGTTTACACAGTGCAGAAACATTTTATCATTACATAAATATGTTATATATAAACCGAAACATAGCGGAAATGTATCAAGATTTTCGGAAGCCTATCACATACCACATGTATACAACTTCTCCGTTACGTAAACCATTTAGAAACGTAGACTGTCTAAGTTTCCTCAGTACAGAATGAACCGAATGTCATATGTATACCTACATTTCCGTGGGTTTCTTTAACTTTGCAGAAATTGTATATTTCATCCAGAGATGTAGTCAAGTGAATTCTCGGAATGAGTGATAGAAAGTTACTTTTATCGACTTCATTTGATATTGAATTGTTAATGAATAGCATTTACATTTTCATCCCAAGACCTTTTGTTGCAAAAAGTGTATACGTACGAGATTTTAAATTGATTGATTATATATTGTTTAACATCCCGCTGGAGACGCCACCATTGCCGGTGAAGGGCTGCAAAATTTAGGACTGTACTCGGCGCTTAGGGCCTTTGAGCAGGGAGGGATCTTTAACGTGCGACATCTGTTGTGACAAGGGGCCTCGGTTTTGGCGGTCTCATCCGAAGGACCGCCCCATTCAGTCGCCTCATACGACAAGCTAGGGGTGCTGAGGATCTATTCTAACAACTCATATCGCCACGGGGTTTTTAAATTGAAGTAGAACATCATATTGAAGTAGAACATTATCTCAGAAGTTTGTAATATGTGGATTGTGATTTCAATGAATAAACAAATCTATCATAAACATTTACGCTTTAAATTTTCATACAATCTTATTTTGCTAAACATTTATTTTCATTTTTGATTTCAAAATGAAGTAATTTGTAAAATGTGGATTGTGATCTCCATGAACAAACAAATTTATCATACACCTTTGCATTTCCTTTATGTCTTAAATATGCGAAAGTGAAACTTTTAGTCACTACAGCACGTGCCTTTGCAGGAAGGCTAACAACCACCCAGGATGAATGGATCAATATGTCATGAAATCGTCAACCATTATCAATAAATGTTGCATTTTAAATGAAAAAGTGGAGATAACAGAGATCAATTCCAATAAACAGACCTCAATGCTTTTTATTACAGCACCTACTATTGCGGACGCATAAACTTAAGTTTGGAAGTGGTGAAATCAAATGTCGATTCTACTAAATTCTAAAGAAAGTTAAGGAGATTTGAAACCATTTCAAGTGGTCGTTTCCTCAAGCATTCACTACTATCATTAAAGGCGAAGGGTGATTAATCAAGTTTTCCATGTAAAACTGGAAAACCTATATTATCAAAAGAACGTGGAGACCACATTCCTCTGTTGCAACGTGTCTTTAATAATTTGTTACATTTGTTAATTTTGTTGAATCAGCTTACGTTTATTAATGTACTGGAACATGAGTTCTATGTCATGGTCCTCTTGAAAGACGGTTATTATTTTTGTCATTATATCGTGGAACATTTGTCCAAATACACCCTGGTTTTCACACATACGAAGACCTTTACAATGTAGGTTCCTGTAAGTATGTATTTGTAACTATTAAAATGCACCATTCCGTAATGTAAAAAAATATTCAATGTACGAGTAAATGTAGAAATGTTAAATGTAACTGACAATTGCAGCAATTACTATCTTCGTGCAATGTCAATCCATTGAGTTGGAATGATGAAAGTGTACTTGGTGTTACGCAATGCCTTATCCGTTCAAAGGTTAGACAGAAATATGTATTCGAAACTTTTAAGTTGTCAGTTTGTAATTGGTCTTTGATAAGAATATATGCAAAATTTGTTTTGAGATAAAACCATTATTTGTTGTATTAACTTTAGAAATTGAAGTTTTACATTGATTTGATTCCATTATCAGTAACAAATGTAACATGTCAATTCATCATTCGTTCAAAACAAATTGAACATTTGTAAGCTGTAGTGCCTTATTATGACGACAGGGGGCGTGTGATGTATCAGAAACGCACTATAACATTTCGGAGCGCCTCTAGGCTTATACGCGTAAGTATTTTCCATTCTGAGGGCCTGATATATATATATATATATATATATATATATATATATATATTACAGTAGCACTGCCCAGTGGTGCCCGTGGGGATCCGGGTTTATAGAATAGATCCTCAATCCTCAGTACCCCTTGCTTGTCATAAGGCGACTAAATGGGACGGTCCTTCGGATGAGACCGCAAAAACCGAGGTCCTTGTCACTTTAAAGATCCCTCCCTGCTCAAAGACCATAAGCGCCGAGCAATGGTGAAGTCTCAACATGAGTGGAAGATTCTCCAGCGGGACGTTAAACAATATATAATCAATCAATCAACTGTCATTGTAGGCCCCCGGTTGGTCCAGGAAGAAGCCCTGGTGGAATCCACGATGGAAAGACCCCGGAAACTCCCGCCTTTTGCTGTATTTTGATTATGAAATCACATCTAAACTAATAATGGTTTTAGGACACATGATGCCATCTGTTTTGGGAATAAACAATATATGATAGGCTTCACCCAATCAGCTGGCTACCTGAGGCTAGCGCAAACAACAACCCACCCACCTCGAATATTTTGTTACAGAGTAAAGCTTCAACCTTAATCCTTGGAGCAAATTGTATCATATGCAGATCTTTATGAATTAATCTATTGTTCTCATTAAACAAGGGGAAAATTTTATACACATTGAAATTAGCCTACTTCGCGCTTCACATTTGGAATGCAGGCATACATATATCTACTTTTTTAATTAAAATAACTTGCTAAACTTGACACACACACACACACACACACACACACACACACACACACACACACACATATATATATATATATATATATATATAGTGTTGTAACTTAACGGACAGACATTCTACATTCATAGTATAGTAGTTCCGAACATCTTTTATGATAGCAAATAACCTCTGTTGCTAATAGTGTGTAAATATTGAATCATTTACGGTTAGGTTGAAATATCCACTATGCAAAATAGATACTTCACCCATGGAGAAACGTTTATTATATAGCAGATCTTCCGGAGGATGTTCTACGAGGAAAGTTTACAATATGGAACTGGCATAGAATAGTGACTCAAAGATTAAAAATACCTATTTGAAAAAAAATAGCATGGTTTGGTTTTTTTCTTTTCTTCTGTGCGATAATTTAATGAGTTGATCTGCATAGTTCATATTTATATACATGTATTCCAAACATATGGTGAATTACATTGTAATTTAATATGCGACACATAATTGCATTCAACTTTAAAATTTTAGGGGTTCAAGTATCACCGATTTAGGATTTTGTTTAGCAAAAAGCGCTACCTATATTGATTTTTGTTCTTTTGCGAGAATGTATAACTTCTCTTCGGACTGTCTCCCCCTTTTAAAGCGTGTTTATATCGTGGAATATAATTCCAAGCCTTGTCATTATTTTTTAATCTCGCCTTTGCTTGGGATCATTGTTATGGAGTAGTTCTACAAGGTTATAGTGCATTTCTTATACACCATGCTTTCTGTCGTCATAATAAGGTACTACAGCTTACAAATGGTCAATTTAAATTGAGCGAATGATGAATCTGAGATTTTTCGAACAAAGTAAATATTGACTACAAACCAGGAGCATTGAATTTTTAAAGTTAATAGATAAAAAGATGGATTTACCTATATCTCAAAACAGGTTTTGCATTTATACTTATCAAAGAATAAATTACACGCACTGACAACTTAAAAGTTTCGAATAGCATTTCTGTCGAAACACTGAACGGATAATGCATTGCATAACAACATTTACACAGTCATTCATTCCAAAACAATGGATTGACACTGAACTAATATATACTCAACAAAAACGTTAAGGGTCATGAAATTGAATTCACATTTATTTTTCCATACGAAAATTTTTTTGTGAGAATGATATGTGTTTCGCCGTACATTCTGCACATGGGACTTTTACAATATATACCCCCACCCCACCCCAAATTTGAGAAACAGCTGTTGGAGGTCAAGGTTTATGAATATTGTTTAAAAGACTTTAAGAATTTTTTCAGTGTTTTCAAATTTAACCATTGCTGACCTTAATTAATGACAATGTACCGCAGAGACGTGCTTCAAATGGGCATGCCCCATCGTCAGGTGGTGCGACAGTTTAACGTTAGACATAGTGTGATAGGGAGGTTATGGAAAAAGTTCCAGAACACGGGAGTGCAACAAAGATCTCGTAGTGACAGGTCAAAAAGTACGACAGCTCATCAGGATCGTGAAATTGTGCTCTTGGCAAAACGAAATCGGCCCATATCTGCTAAAGCCATCAATAGGAATTATATGAATGATCATGGGTTGTATATTTCCACTCAGACGTTAAGAAATATGCTTCATGTGGCAACTTTGCATGCCCTCAAGTCATCAATTCGACGTCATGTGACTGCAAGATATCGCAATGCTCATCTTGATTTTAGCAGGCACCATGAAAATAGGCAATTATGCCATTTGAGATCGATTCTTTTCACAGATGAATCCAAGTTTTGTATGGACTTTCATATTGGTCGTCGGCGTGTGTGGCGGTATAAGAACGGTATAAGAATTGTGATGTTGAGCATAACCCAATGGCAAGTTGTACTGGCAAACCAGATCTTTATAACGATCATAAAATTTGCGAAATGCTGACTTTAGACGAGATTGTACAATCCCCTGTAACGTCAACTTCTTTTTCAATAACCTGTCTCGATTTAAAAACTGATCATAAGCAGAACAAGCTCTTGCGTTTCGAATCAGATGGGAGATATCAACACCATATGCAGGTGATGATGGAATATTGTCACATAAATAATGGAAGTTGACGATGGAGAAATTGAAATCATCCCGTTTGTCATAAAGTTGAGTTGTTAGTTTGCCGCCGGCATCAATTTTCAGTAAAATATTTAAGTACGAAGCAGACGTGGAAGATTCTGTGGTGTCTTTCATTTCAAGCTCACTGGGATATATCGAATCGAAATATGAATGATAATCATCATTGTTAATAAACAAAACGTCGATATATCTAAATATCGAATTGAAGGCCACAGCAAGAAATTTTTTCTTCTCGTGTAGACACTTTTGAATGAATTCTACTTTGTAAAAATATACAAATAGATCACCTAACAAAGAAGCACAATTAGTGACTATGGGAATTCCAACAGACTGTTGGAAGACCCGATCACCAAAGACTACGAAAATATTGTCAATGAGAAACTCTAGAATCTTTTAAATATCTACTTCAGAGTACTTGTGGGTGTAATCTGAGTTGACGTTTAACAAAATAATTTTTGGGATGACCAATCACTAAATATGAATATTTCCTTTGATCAGTTTTGTTCACTAAACAACTGACTATGGTGTCAAAACATCTAATCTTTAATTTATCTTGAGGTATAGTCATGGAAAGAGTTGTAAAATCATACGTTTTAATGTTGCGAATTCGAGAAAAGTTTTGTAATTTCAAATTCAATAAAAGTTCTTTAGAATTTTTAAGAATCCACATTTGATTAACACCACTTCTGGCATATTTAGTGGCACAGTACGTTTGAAGTCTCTCTTTTACAGCAGTTGATATTTTCGTAAGGAGCAAAGATAGGGGCTTGGTTGAACATATACTGGATCCAGCAATATATCTTTGATTGTAACGGTTTTTGTTGAGTTTGGGGATCCAGTATAGGAACGGTAACTCATATTCATCCGCTTCATTGACTGGGATATTAAATGAAATGATATTTGATGATGATTTGTCAGAGAGGGTCTCATGTTGAAGAAGATATGCAGTACTTAAATCCCGATAGTAAAATGGATATGGTTCAAAGGTCAAATGTAAAACTAACAGCTACAGTGTAGTTTGAATGTGCCACGATAAAGATCCCTTCCTTCTCAAAGGCCATACGCGCCGAACATAGGTCCAAATTTTGCAGCCCTTTACCGACAAAGGTGACGTCTCCATATAAGTGAAAGGTTCTCAAGCGGGATGTTAAACAATATACAAAGAAACAAAAACCTGTATTTCTTTAAAGATTGAAAAAGATTTTAAAATGATTACTCGTGTATTTCGTATTGGTGATGCAGATATAATTCTTTAATCAAACATCAGTGCATTTGTATTCTGTCAATGCAATACTTGATAACTTTTGAAATCATATAGAATCATAAAATCATAAGAACAAGAAAAACGCAAATCTACAAAGTTTTATTAAATAACTATCCGCTATCTCATACGAAGTGATTTGAATGTTAAAATTAATTGATTGGAAAACCTCTCTAATTCAATTGCGAAAAAAATCCAAATGTCGTTCGCCTACCAAGAGAGAGTCACCGCTGTTCAACAATTCATTTATTTCTGCATATTATTATTATTATTATTATGTACCACATTTCTTGAGCACTGTTTCATGTATAAACACGTTCAAAAGTACTTCACATCATATTGATTGATTGATTATTTATTGCTTTCCGCCACACTCAACAATTTTTCAGTTATCTGGTGGCGTCCAGTTTTTGTTGGTGGAGGAGAGAACCCAGACACAATGTACCTGGGAAGAGACCACCAACCTTCCGCAAGTAAACTGGCAAACTTGCTCACATAACGCCGCGGCCGAGATTCGAACACGCGCCGACAGAGGTGAGAGGCTTCGTGATTTTGAGCCCGATGCTCTAACCACTCGGCCACGGAGGCCCCCCTTTACATCATATTAAAATGCCATATCATATAAAAAAAAATATACCATATCATATAAAACAATATACAAAACAGAATTTTTTTTTAAAGATAAGTAAAATCCATAAGCATAAACAAGATGCAAATAAGATTAAAACGAACAGGGATCAATCTCATCAATTCTATGAAGAATACAAAAGTGCGAACAGACAAGTGCGGACCTCTGGACACACCAGACAATGGATCACGTGCCTAGGAGGAGCACGCATCCCCTGTTGACTGGTCAAATCTGCCGTGCTTCCTTCGTCTTGATCTAGTAAAAGACGTACATGTAAACTGTTCATACATTTAAAAATCGTATATAACGAATAGCCCAACACTTTGCATGAAACACATTAGAGAACATTTAATCTAATGACATGTTTATATTTGCAAATAATGTCTTTATAATTACCAAAAGATTTTATAAAGCATAACCTTAAACGAGAACCCCCTGTAACATGAAATTATTTATCAGTAGCCTGCCTTGGTTTAAAATGAATCACCCAGAACATGCCTTTGGGTACTAATGTTATGGAAATTTCGTTGTCTTTGTAGTGAACACGATTTCGTGTAGACTAATGTTCGTTGTCGGAGATCACTTTAAAATTATATACGAAGTATATTCAATATCGTTTATCTGCAATCCTTATTTGCTTAAATAACGTTATGATACACCTACCATTGATAGACCATTGTTTGACGAAGTGCTGACGTTAACATCTATTCACAAACGAATTATTACTCTGTGATTTTTGTAAGCTTGGGTCGTCCTGTTCGATGTTCAGAGGGCATATCAGGACAAGATTTTATCGACCCGCTACAAAATATTCATATTCAAATAATATTTAGCCCTTTATCAGCTGTTGATATATCTAAATATCTTGATTGAAACACTGTTCGTGCGCAAAACAAGCTCTCGACTCTGTTGAGAGATTGGTGATTCTTTAAGACATGATGACTTTCACTTAATTATCCATTTCATTTATCCATGACGGAAGCCGCCAAAAAGTCTATTATTTTTTAATGATTGATTTCTCTTTTTCATAAAATTTCGACAAGGTCCACGTACCTTTCGTTTACTGAACGTAACGAGACTCCTCTTGGTGTCCTTTCTGACATACATTTTGCATTTTCTCCCTCTTCAGATTTACTTATCATATATCTTGAAACTCTTTTACTTTGATCTTTTGAAAAAAATAATAAGAATAGTTAAGAATAGATATTCGTGGTACAGCTCTTCTGTGTGGTTTAGGATAATGAACCTAGAAAAAGCTAATGCGCTTCATGACGCATACTGGTAGTTCATAATTTCTAGTATCCTCAAAAGTGAAATTTATTTCTTGTGCTTTATTGTTGTTGATTGTTGGGATGTCCTATATGCGAATATGTCGTGAACAACACAGTGTTAATATAAAATATCGGGAATCACGCAAAGAGGGGGTAGTTCGGAATAACCCAAATACATTTATCTCAGTTTACCAAACAAAATGGATGATTTTCAAATTACAGATGCCCTCCATTGCACAGTACATACCGCGGGTTATTGGATGGCATCAGTCCCTTAACCCCCCCCCCCCCCCCCCCCAGGATTTTGCATTCATATCCCACCGGACGTTACAGTTTTCTACAATTTTCAAAGACTGCCACGTATGTCTCTGTCATTCTTCTACTTAGAGCAAATCTTTTAACTCCCATGCTTGCAAACAGCATGTTTTAGGAAACTTTAAAGAAATTTACTAGACTTTTATGATTTAGATCGGATCGACTTTCTTCCAATTTTAATTTAAAATACATCTATACAGGAATATTCCCCACTGTCATCAAATGACTTTGAGATTGTTGTAAAAATATGTTACTTAAATTCAGTACATTGATAAGAATCTTCATAATTCTCAAGAAGTAAAGATCTGCAAAAGGCATAAAAGGCTTGGCTTTTCCAGAATCCAATAACTGTTGGCGTGAACAATAGTGTTTCTCCAGTATTGTTAACAGCATTAGCATTTTTAAATTTCAATAATTTCTCTATCCTATCCTCGTTGAAAATGGATGCTTTTAGATTAAAAATTGAATTTTTAATTGATTTCTTAAATTATAATTGCTCCCTTCTGGTTTGATATAATTTATAATTGTCTTTATTACCATATTATCATTTCAGATTATACCAAGATCTGATTGGACGGTGCAACAATGAAATATATAATTTCATGCTATTTCGAGTTGGTTTCTTTTGGTAAACCGCAGATCTTAATTAACAAGAAGGTATCCTTGTGATTTATGGATTAAAGGAACGTTAAATGTAAATATGAAGCTATTATTTGTCTTCATTCATTTGTAAACTTTTTGAGTAGGGAAAAACTACACAATGTTTGTTATTAGTCAGCAGTTGCTTAAGCATTAATCATCCCGGAAGAAAATTAGACGAATTTTACATGTACTGTACCACTGTCCTATTTATCATTATGGATTAATAAATAAAAATATTGTGATGCAATAATTGTTGGATATGAATGTAGATATAGCACGTGGTCTTTTTAGGCTAATTTACAATTGATAAGGGTAAACTATATTGATTTTTCTTATGTATGGTCTTCTGAATAATTATACACGTCTGTGATAAATATTAACTATAACAATCGCCTCCATAGTTTGTATGAAGGTAAGCACAGTTTTCTTCATGAGAGCTTCAAACGCTTTACTAAATAATTTTTGTGATCAGGTGACGATAACAAAGAATGACCAATCTCATAAATCCCATAAAGAATACAAATTTAACACGATCAAACACGGACCTCTGGACACAACAGGGGTGTGGTTAGGTGTCTAGGAAGATTAAGCACCCCCTTTCGACCGGTCACATCCGCTGTGAGCGCTATGTGTTGATTCTATAAACTGTAATTCAAAGAAGTTAATATTTCTATGAAGAGCAAAGATATTGACTTGATTTATTGGATCCAGCAATGCATCTCTTTTGTGACGGTTTGGAATCCAGTATAGGTACGGTGACTCATATTCATTCATTAAATGGGATATCATATATATTAAAAAATGAAGCATGGGTTTGAAAAAAAGCAGTCTTTTGAGAGGGAAATTGGAGTATATGTTTGATTAGTAAAGGTGGAATTAAAGCCAAGTTCGTTTAATATACGGTTGTTATAATGAACCTAACAGAGAAAGACAATTTTGTCACAAGCTTTGTAAGCTGAAATCAAAACATATTGTGTAATCTATATAATTATGTCATCACTTCTAGTTTACTAAATACAGAAGGATAGTTGATGTGCACTTTTGTTTTAAAGCGTCTAATATGAGGTTTTGATCATACGTCAATCATTCCTTATTTATCAATTGAAGCAAGAAACATCCCATACTGTGTGTGTGTCTGTGTGTGTACGCGTGTGTGACTGTGTGTGGGATTGTGTGTGTGTATGTGTGTGTCTGTGTGTGTGATTGTGTGTGTGTGTTTGTCTCTCTGTGTGTTTCTGTGTGTATGTGTGTGTCTGTGTGTGTATGTGTGTGATTGTGTGTGCGAGCGTGTGTGTGTATGTGTGTGTGATTGTGTGTGTGTCTGTGTGTGATTGTGTGTGTATGTGTGCGTGTGTGTGTGTGTGTGTGATAATTGTGGATTGCTGTTATAGTCGTGTTGAAATTCAATTCATTCATTTTCATATATTTCTTTGAATTTATTTGAGTAACATTTGTAATGTTGTAATATTGACTTACGCACTTGAACACTTCATCATCATTTCGGAGTTACACATTTTAAACGCACACTCATTTTCAAACATTTCAAATCAGTACGCAGTTGCTTTATAAGAGCAAGATAGATTTTATCTGCAATTGTCAGCTGCATACTGAATTTTTTTTAAAATTTCAATATTTGATCATACCTGTGCAATGGAAATATATTTGGCGACAGGAAGGATGTAAGAGTTAGTACAAAATCGTTATGCATAAGTCACATATATTTTTCACCAACGCATCCAGCATTTGAATATAATCCTCTTACTGACTTGTAAATTTCAGTCTAAATTCAAGGAGGTATTTCCTTTTTCAATACCAATTCTAGGTAAAGGGCACGTATTTAGTATACAATCAAGATCATTTTGGAACATTGGGATTTTCTTTAATCGATTGGAGAATTGCTTAGAACCTTTGACAGCACAAATTTTGATAATAGCGTTGACTGATTATTTATTTATTTATTTTTGTAAGCAAGAATATAAATGAAAATATTAAATGGAATATGTAATTGAAAGATATGTAAATTAACTGTTAAATGTGTTAGTCCTTGGTATTTCAATCATACTGAAGTATGCCATTTAATGTATATATTGAATTATCAATTAAGACAGGGAAACATCAAGGGGACATTGATATTTAAGATTGCTATTATAAATATATGATTTACCGAGCAAATGATTGTCACATGTCAGATAGAACCTTTCCATTTGTGCTTTGAAATTATTGAATATAGTTGAAATCTAGGCAATGATTTTCGAAACAGGCATATTTTCTTCTACGAAATAGTTCATTCGTCATCCAGGGGGCCTTAATCGAATGATAGTTCGTTTAAATTGTAAGGGGACTCCGTGGTCGAGTGGTTAGAGCGCCGTGTTCAAAATTACAAGACCTTTCACCTCTAGTGGCGCGGGTTCGATTCTTGCTCACGCCGACATATGTGAGAAAGTTTGTCATTTTACTTTCGGAAAGTCAGTTATCTTTTCCTGGGTATATTATATCTGGGTTCTCTCCTCCACAAATAAAAAAAACTGGACGCAACCAAATGCCTGAAAAATTGTTGAATGTGGCAGAAAACGACAATCAATCAATTTAAATTTTATGCCTTTGTTTGTGCTTCATTAAATATACTTTTTAATTCTTTTTAGTTTGTTCAACACAATTTTAAGTTCATGAAATAAAGGGTATTTTTATAAGACTAATCAGAAAAAGTAGTTTCTGGTCCTAAATCTGTAGAAACTTTTCAACACTCTAAATCATCTAGAATTGCAACTTACGTATGCAAAATCTTAATTTTAGGAAAGTATGACTAGTGAAAACATTAATGCGTATGAACAAGTTTTAAATCGAGAAGGCTATTGACAAATTTCGATTCCATTTTTAATCATAAGGTGGATGCTAGATCTATCCAGTACATTAGTCGTACTGTTTTCCAGAAATTAGTCTGAAATATTTCGGTAGAAGAGCACTATGTAAAATCAGGAAATATCTTTTAACAAATTACGAAGATTCAGAACATTAAATTGGCATTGAAATGGCATTAATATTCTGTATGTGATATGAATATTTATCTCCTACCTTGTATGATGAAATTAATCGATTGAAAGAGTAATTAATGAAAAGGTAAAGATAACTAACAGTATTCAATCTCGTAATTCCTATAAAAAATACAAATCAGAGAGATGGGCATACCTGACCATACCAGAGGTGGGATCAGGTGCCTAGGAGGAGTAAGCATCCACTGTCGACAGGTCACACCCGCTGTGAGCCTATCTTCCAATCAGGCAAACGGAGCAATCCGAAGTCAGAATCAGTGTGCCACGAACGGCATAACAATTGGTATGAAACACATCAGACAGCATTTGACTTAGTGGTAAGGTGTACTGGCAAACTAGATCGTTATTACGACCCAAAAAATGCGAAATGCTGACTTAGACGAGATTATACAAACCCCTGTAACATCAACCTCTTTGTCAGTAGCCCGCCTCGATTCAAAAACTGATCATAAGCAGAACAAGCTCTTGCGTTTCGAATCGGATGGGAGATATCAACACCATATGCAGGTGATGATAGAATATTTCCACATAAATAAGGGAAATTGACGATGGAGAAATTGCAATCATTGCGTTTGTCATAAAGTTGAGTTGTTAGTTTGCCGCCAGCATCTATTTTTAGTAAAATATCTAAGTACGAAGCAGAAGTGGAAGACCCTGTGGTGTATTTTATTTCAAGTCCACTGGGATATATCGAATCGATATATGAATGAAAATCATCATTGTTAATAGACAAATCGTCGTCGATATATCTAAATGTCAAATTGAAGACCACAGCAAGATATTTTTTTCTTCTCATATAGAAGCTTTTGAATGAATTCTGCTTCATAATAATAATATAAAAATAGGTCAGCTAACAAAGGGGCACAATTCGTGTCCATGGTAATTCCAACAGACTGTTGGAAGATTGATTGATTGATTATTTATTGCTTTCCGCCACACTCAACAATTGTTCAGTTATCTGGTGGCGACCAGTTTTTGTTGGTGGAGGAGAGAACCCAGATACAATGTACCTGGGAAGAGACCACCGACCTTCCGCAAGGAAACTGGCAAACTTGCTCACATAACGCCGCGGCCGAGATTCGAACACGCGCCGACAGAGGTGAGAGGCTTTGTGATTTTGAGCCCGATGCTCTAACCACTCGGCCACGGAGGCCCCAACTGTTGGAAGACCTGATCGCCAAAGACTACGAAAGTATTGTCAATGAAGAATATAAAAATATATCACGAGCAACGACCTTTTAAACTGTCATTTATCTACCACAGTATAATCAGCACGTTTATCAATTATATTGGAGGAGTTGATCACTGTTTGTTATCTTCATATTTTCATACTGAAATGAGACTATTCATCGCCATATTTCATTAAAGGTGTCTACTGCAGATATTTGATTGCCGCAATCTTATCTATACTACAGCAATATTTCCAATATTCATATAGTGTAGCCACACAGGTCTGTATCGCAGAAAGTGTGTACGTTCTTATCAAAATGAAGTTTGCAATTTTATTTTTTTTTTCTCAAACAAAATTGCAAAAGATTTACCTACAACGTGAAATACAAAACTTGGTTTAAATACGTAAATAACATATTGTTATTAATATCTCCAACATTTGAATTCAGCTAGTTATTGTCGATTTTATATATCCAAGTGAACTCGGAATAAAATACAACACAGTCTTCCACATTTGCTTCATTCTTTGCATTTTATTGAACATAGATATTAACGGTAAGCTAACAACTCAACTTTATGACAAACTGGGTGACGTCAGCGGTGTATTCCATTATCACCTACATAGGGTATTTGTGTTTCTCAACTGATTCAATGCATAAGAGCATATTCAGCGTATGATAAAATTGTAAATCGAAGCATGTTACAGACGTATACTTTAATGTTACAAAGGTTTCGACAGTGTCGTTTAGTGTCAGCATTTCGCAAATTATGTGGTTGTTTTAACGATCTAATTTACCAACATCACCCGCCATTGGGTCAAATGTTGTCTGACGTTTTTCATACTAAATGTTTGGCCGTTCTATACACACTGAATTTGACTATTTAAATGTATTTCATGGACAATGTACAGTATTAAGATGTGTAACGATGATATGAATTATTTTATTTGTGAATATTTCAGATATTACAAGTTTCATCTTCATGTAATTTACCCTTATATGTTTATGCATTCAAATGGTATCTATTTTATGAAATTTGAAAGGTATCCCCGTGCCAAAGGTCGTGTAAGCGTCAGACAAGTAAAACTGTGGGTCTTGATCATTTGCCTAGACCAGTTTTAACAATACAGTGCTTAGCTAGTGTACTTTATTAGGTACCTTAATATCTGTTTTGTCACAACACACGCAGATACACCATCAATATACTTCAATTTATCTCATGAAGTATCTATTCATTCAACTGGAAATAGAAATTTCTGAATTTTATTTGCTATTATCATCAACATTTTGTTTGATCAACATTTATGTCTTTTCATGCACAAAGCGCTAATCTGGTATGCTGTCTATTGCTGTCTGAAAGAAGTTTCAAGCATTCAACTTAGTCTTAAAGCAGTTTTGAAATTCTAGCTTTGTTTTCATATGACTACCACTACATGTATTTAGAAGAGAATGTCTTCGTTATAATTTTAACTACTTCTAATATACAAAGTAATCTCATTCACATCAATCCCCATCTGATCTTTTTCTTTTTTTCATTTTTAAATAAAATAATTCATATTCCGTCTTGTGACCAATTTAACCATATTTTCACCTTATAACTGTTCGCAATACGACTAGAGTTCCCCCTAAATGTATAGTGGAAAAATGGAATGCCATTACATGTCTACAAGTGATTTCAGTTCATGTATACTGAGGTAAAACGCAATGACATTTATACTAAATGTGAATTGTATGAGCTAAAATGGCAGATGATATATCCTTGTCTTTTTAACTTGACAATAAGGTGGTAAACGAAATCATTTAGAAAATAAATGTGATTGAATTGACAGTCATAATAAATTATACATTGCAACGTCCATGTGCATGTGAATTATCGAAAATGTATCCCAAAAACAATCATACTCATAAACGGGTACTGACAATAATGAAACATCATATAATAATCACTAAACAAAGAGAAAACAGTTTGTTTGTGCAGATAAATTACCTGTTATATTTTTAATCTTTTATATCGCTCAGAATTCATGAATTCAGGTGTTTATATGGGGATTTTCTGTCATCTATTCATTTATCCACTTCACACCATTTGCAGGTTTATTAATGCATGTGAGGATAACCAACCATCAGTGATGAATTTTATAAATTCCGTAAAGAATACAAAATTAAGAGTTGAACAAACACGGACCCCTGGAGAGACCAAAAATATGATCAGATGTCTATATCAATTATTAGTAAAGAACCCCTTTGGAAATAAACACTTTCCTGTGGGCTTGTTTTTGCTGGTTATTTCTTTCATGACATAATTACATTCTCCAGTTCATAATTCTCTTATTCTCCGTAAATTATCTGCGATATAACATCAGCGAGCTATGGTAACCGTGCAACGTGGGGATCCGAGTTACAACAGATACGCAGTATCTCTTGGTACCGACTAAATAGGACGGTACTTCGGATAACACCGCAAAAACCGAGGTCCCGTGTTGCAACAGGAGTGGCAAGATAAAGATCCTCTATAACTAAAAGACCGAAAGCGCCGAGCTTAGGTCTAATTTTACAGCCCTTCACCGGGAATGGTGGCGTCTCCATATCAGTTTGTGACGTCCTCATATGATTGTAAAATTCTCGAGAGGGATCTTTAAAAAAATACATCTACCCAACCTTTCTGCTATTTTGTAATAATGTTATGTGAAAATTGTCCTTGACATATTTATTAGAATTCATTATAACAAAATCCACTTGTGATATATGAACCGTTGCTATACAACATCCTTTTATTTTTATGATGAAAATCGTTATATATTACATACTTTGCGTGAATAATGATTATTATTCAAAATCTTTATTTGATATAATTAAAGATGTTTCTATGTGGTAATTAATGTTTACCATTTAGATAACTTTAGGCTACTAAGCACATGCACAAATATGACATGGTTGATAAATTGTGGTTTCCTATCTTCTCAAAGTCTTCAGCGAATCATACATTCGTTGAATTTAATTGTATACGAATAACGTCCAATCAAATTTTACATCCTGACCTAAAAATGCTAATGATATGCTAAATAAGAAATTACACAAGTATAAAAGACGGAGAAAGAAAAAAATCTGACATAATGTTTGCCACAATACGGACTTTTCAAAAAGATAAAATGGAAACTGCAGCTCAAAAGATGTGGGAATGTGTTATCAACAGTAATGTAGGTGCATTGAAAAAAATGTTGAAAGGTGGAGTTAATCCAAATGTCACTGATGAGAATGGAGAACCTCTGATTTTTACTTTAATTATTAATGGAGATTTGGAATCACTGAAGATGTTGTTGGCTTACTGTGATGTCAACATTGAAAACGAAGATGGGAGATCTGCTCTGATGCTCGCTATTGAAATGGACGATGTGGAAATGATCAAAGCATTAATTAAAGCAGGTATGTAGGAATATTCATATTCCAAAGATCTTATTTGTTGATAATTTATATTATTGGTAAAACAATTGATTTATGCAATAGTTCATTGTTTCTCTCTCTTTGATTCTGCAGGTGCTCGTGTGAACAAGAAGGATAACTCTGGTAAAACTCCCTTGTTGTTGGCTTTGGAGGAAGGGAAATTCAGAATCGCAGAATACCTTATCAAACATGGAAGTGACGTGAATGAAATAGATGACCTTGGTCAATCAGCCTTACATCTTGTTGCCACAGGGGAACACAATGATTGTGCAAAAATCGTTAAAATTCTGTTTCACTGTGGATATGTCATGAAAGAGGCTGACAGTTGGATGTGTCCTGAAGACCTTATCGCCAGCAAACGTTTTCAGTCTACAAACTCAAAATTGCTTCACAAAATCAAAACGCTTTGGAAGAGTTTCGTACGAGAAAACATCATACCAAGAGAGTCTTGAAATGTATTTCACAAATTTATTCTGTACCTCTACAGATATACTTAAAAGTCTATCAAGACTGATTTTGAGTAGAAAGCAATGGGACCTGTGGATGTTGATGCTAACTATTTGGAATCCGATTCCAGTGAGAACCGACTATGACAAGAAGTCGATAGGAATTGGCTGTGAGGAAACATACATACTCATGCAATACGACGACGTGGTTTAAAGCAGCGTTTTTCTTGAAAATGCGGTTAGCTTGGCCAACATGCAATTTGACTCTGGTATATAACAACCCATGCGGCCAATAATCTATGAAGGAAATAGCCGTTGTTACACTAATTACTTAGAAACAGTTTGCTGACGATGAGGAATATGTTATTCAGGATAAAAATGATACATGAAATTTCTTTTTATTGTATTACCTAGTGAAATCTGGAAGCATAATAGAACTGTTTTAAGCCATTTAGTGCTATTCATTGTAGTGTTATATTTAATAAAACAATGATCAGAAAATATCTTTTGTTTTATCTCAATCTTACCTATTCTTATCATGGTGTCTCTGAACATTCACTGAAACACTCTAGTTAAACAATTAAATCACATACCTTACTGCTGTTCATAAAGTAGCCATCTGTAGACATGGTTATATATATATATATATATATATATATATATATATATATATATATAAAGACTAAGGTATATTTTAAAGCGATCGTATAATATATTTCCTCATCAAAATATAAGGCGCACGGTGGGTATGACCGGTCAAAGGGGATGCTTACTCCTTCTAAGCACTTTATACCACTTATGGTATATACAAGGATCCGTGTTTGCACTACTCTTAATTTTGTATTCCTTATAGAAATTATGAGACTGATCACTGTTATCTTCAAATTTTCATGTTAATCTTATTAAGTCTTTCAAATTTATTCTAACTCGGTTTTCGTACGATATGTCTAAACTTGAAGACTGCTCTAGCTTTGTTCGGACATAAACACAAATATTTGTTGTTCTTTGTTTCCCCTACGCAAACAGCTTATTCAGGGTCAGGGTCAATCTTTTGATACAGTGTACATTCTGTTATGGGTCAAACAAAACCATGTGACCAGCAGAAATTCAAGATTTAAAAATTGATTTATCAATGAAGGTATTGGTCGCAAGTATATGTCTATCAAGCTGTATCGACAGTGAGAACTCAAGTGATCTACATTAATGTCGTATGCGCCTATGATCTGTGCCTATGAATGAAGGCAAACCCAATGTATTGAAAGGCGATATTAACTTCATTAGAAAGTAAGGTTCCCTAACATAGTAGCTGCAATGGATGGGACACAAATCAGAATACAAGTTCCGTATAATGATGAATTTGTATGGTAATAGGGGAAAATCTCCATTCCATCAATTAAAGTTTTGGAACATTATTATGAAATGGTCAGTGCGTGCCTAATACTACCTTATTCAATCGTTCTTGAAGGTTTCGTGTGAAAATGGTACGATTTCATATGGTGATAGTGTTTATCTACTAAACCCATGGCATCTTACATCTGTGCTTAACCCTACTAGTGCATCAGAGAACAAGCACCAATCTGCTCATATTTAAATGATAAAGATTATTGAGAAAGCATTTAAATTGTTAAAATCGAGATTCAGATGTGTCGATTCCAGGATAAGAACTGTTTTCTACACACCTACAATGTACGAATATATGAAAACATGCCGAATTGCAATTACAGACGCTGTTGTATATATGTTAACGGCACACTAACAACTCAAAAGTATATCAAACGGGATAAATTCAATATCTTTATCCTTACCGTCCCATATCTATGTCGCAATATTCCATTTTGGTCAAACGTGTTGAACTAAAATATAAGAATCCTTGACTGTCGTGTATCTTCGCCTTCTCATCAAGAATATTTTAATCGATATGGTTACTCGAGTATTTGGGGATGATCAGGTCTTTAGAAACATTAAATAGTTAAAATAAACAATATCTAAAAGATCAGGATGTATAGAAATAGATAAAAATTATATTAGTAATTTGCCTAAGAGTAAGATACATGATACCTTCAAAGGAAATTTTCAAAAAAAACTGTGTTACCCAAGAGACTTAGACCAATGTCTATTAGATTTGGAACTCTAAATCATAGCCTCCAAGTCGACACCGGAAGAAAGTATTGCACTCTACAGAATAAGAGTGCTTACCATCTTCGCAATCAGACTTCGGGTGGAGGTCAGGATTAGCATAGGTCCTCGGTAAGTCTTGCTTGTCGTATGAGGCGACTAAATGGGACGGTTCTTCGGATGAGACCGCAAAAACCAGGTCCCATTTCACAGCAGATTTGGCACAATAAAGATCTCTCCCTGTTCAAAACCCGTGAGCATCGAACATAGGCCTAAATTATGCAACCCTTCACCGACAATGGTGACGTTTCCGTATGAGTGAAAAAATTCTCAAGTGGGACTTGAACAATATACAATAATCCAATACAATCAGGATTAATACACGATGAATATCACTATCTTCTAACGAAATATCTGCATAAAAATGCAAACCCTATTCTTTACAAAATAGTTTGGTATGGTGATCAGCTAATAAATGCAATGAAATAACTAAATTGTGTAACTTTATGTCAAAAACATATCAACATCTCTCGTTCATAGTTCTGTCCCATCCGTTTGATGAATGTTTATAGGCACCGTCTATATTTATCATTTGTTTATAAATATGTGTTATATTGTGTTCCTTATGCACTAAGTTTTGAATTGATTGAAATGCATTGAATTGGATAAGCATTTCATATTTTTTAAGTCAAGTTAGTGGAAGTACGCCACAGAATGGAGCCACCTATTTGCAATTAATCTGAAAAGGGGTTGATCCATAAAGGGCACTCACTGCAACAGACGTAAGTGCAATACATAGTTCAAAATTAGTGGTAATTTGTTTACCTATCGGAGGTTCCTTAATGAGTGAATTCCTTGAATGGAACATATAACAGTGATAACGTAAACAGTATGCCAGAAATTCACAAACCCCGAGGTCATTATTTAATGTATGTATCAGTTGCCATTGGTCCGGAGTAATTTATGAATGATTTACATTTATTTTCTTTAACAGTAATAATATCAAATACATATCCATTTACGAAAGCGAGGATGATAGCGTCGGTGAGATAAATGCATTACTGTTTTATTTGTACAAAGTTGTGGAAGTTCTAAATTTGTGGTACTTCACCTAAAACAAGTGACGCCTCAATATGAGTGAAATGATTTCGACGGGACACTATACAAGCAAGCACGCAAAACTGGAATATATTGTGCTTTATTAATATACATAAAAATCATACTTGTTCTTAATCCATATTGCTCTTTGAATTCTATCTTAATGAGTTATCATTTTCATTTTGAGAATAGACAGGCATAATTATTCGGTCGTGCACCAAATTTTAAGATCACGAGAAAAAGAAAACAGGTAGTGTTTTATTCAAAATTCAAGGACACCAGTCGTCTAGAATCACAGAGTGAGCGACAATGTGTACTTTAAACTTAATCTAAAATCGCATTGTACCTCTCCAAAAACGTTTGAAGATTTTATATACAAAAGCACTGTGAGTTTGCAAACCACGACAAGGAATGCAAATCTGAACAATAATCACGCTGGGTTTTGAAATAATTTAGGTCGATTGAATATACTCTTCATTCAAAGTAATGATTTCTAGAAATGAATTTGAGAGACTTCATAAGCTCATATATTATCAGGGGATGACTTTTAGCAAACTGTCAATAAAAGATACATAATATTCCTTTTACATTGACAGATTCCTGACGGTGCGAATTCATCTATCATTCATCTATCATTCATCTATCATTGCACGGATTTCAGACGATCCACTACCTGGTACAATTATGTACCACGTGATTTGAATGATAAAATTAACCGATTGAAAAAATAATTGCAATTGAAATATATCACGAGCAAAGACATTTGAAATGTCAACCACCTAGTTAGCGGTTTTACAGGTATCGATTAAAATACCGAACGGTTTACCACATATTACAAAAACTATTTGCTACAAATATTTCCGAAATATTTATGCTTATCAAAATTAATATCTCTAATATCTAAATGGTGTTGCATTTTTAAAAGTCAGAACAAATTCTTTTTTTCTGTCACAAAAATGTGCTTGTCTATCTAAATAGTATCTTTTACGAGTTTTCTTTCGAAAAAAAAAAAAACGTTCAGCGAAACATATCTGTAATGTAATTTTTGCACCCATTTTGAAATTCAGAGTTTGTTTTCAAAACATATCACGCAGTATCCTAAAAGATATAAAACACATAATCACGTACCAACATCCCCTCTGATACATATATACTAGCGGGGAAAAAAAAAGAAATGCAAGTTTATTTTTAGATAGGTACACTGAGTCAAAAAAGAAACTTCACAAAATTAATTTTGTAAAATATTGAATACTTTCCCCCTGATGATACACCTGTGTAGCCAACATGGGATCCCTATCTGTTGACTCTGGAAAACCGTTAGCCAAACCCACTCATAGCCATCCATTTCTTGTGTAAATGCCTTTCGTGCCAAATCAGGTTTTGCACGTGCATTCAATGTTGTGAACTCCACATCGAAGTTGGATTCATTTGCACATGTTTGCCATGGCCTCAAACATTAAAAAAACACTTGTAAGCCACATTTGTAACAGTATTTGAAATGCCGCGATTGTCAAATGTGCAACGTGAACGTGCCGTTGGCATGTTGCAAGCGGGGCGATCAGTTATTGACATCGCAACAGCAATGGGATGCAGCCGTCGTACTGTGTATGACTTGCGACATCGTCTACAAGAAACTGGCACCAACCACTGCTGATCGCCCAAGGTCGGGTCGTCCACGTGTAACGTCACGAGTTGAAGACCGGAACATCGTCCTACGTCACCTTCGTAACCGATTTCTGCCGGCTGCACGAACCAGAGCTGAGATGTTTCAAGGTCGGCTGTCCGCACAGACCATCCGAAATCGGTTGCGGTCTGCCAATCTCCATGCTCGACGTCCGTCTCGTGGGCCAATTTTGACGCCATTTCATCGACATCAGCATCTGCTGTGGGCCAAACGTCACCTCCGATGGACCCAGAGAGACTGGAATCGAGTCCTTTTAGTGATGAATCGCGGTTTACCCTCAGATTTGCGGACGGCAGGCTAAGAGTCTGGAGACGACCTAATGAACGGTATGCCCAGTGTTGTGTGCAGGAAGTGGACAGATTCGGGGGCGGAAGTTGCATGGCATGGGGTGCTTTCTGTGGGAACAACCGTTCCAGACTTCTGATCATCCATGGAAACCTCACAGCTGCTGCTTATCGCGATCAGGTACTCACCCCTGAACTCATTCCCTTCATGGCGGCTCATGGTCCAGGTCTACAGTTCCAGCATGATAATGCACGGTCGCACACCGCGTTGCTGACACGAAATTTCCTTCAAAATGCTGGCATCAACGTCATGGACTGGCCATCGAGGTCCCCTGACCTTAATCCCATCGAGCACGTTTGGGATGCACTAGGGAGAGGGCTTCGTGAACTTAGGAACCAACCGCAGAATTTGCAGGAACTTGGCGCTGCCTTGCAAGATCAATGGCGCCGAATCCTCAACCATGTGTTCACAAACATCAGGCAGTCGATGAGGAGACGGTGCATGGCTGTGGTGAATGCGCGAGGCGGCCATACTCAATATTGAACTGAGACATTTCGACGTTTCATTCTTGTGACTTGACATTCTGTGTACAAATGTTTTGGAACGGCGTGTAGCCTAACTGAACAGATCTGTGGCACTGTCAGTGTATTGATTACATCACACACATCTCAGCAATGAAATAAAATCACTGGCACCATCCTATTATCTCTTGTTCGTTTTAAGTGCCTTGACAAGAGAATGTGAAGTTTCTTTTTTGACTCAGTGTATTATTTTACATGATCCATTGATAATTAGTTCATTGTTTAGGTTTTTCGATTATTTCATCATTACTGAATATATTTCCGATGATTTTTGTTGTGCTGTCACAGACAGTGTTTGTAAAAATAGCAAGAATACTTTACGATGTTTCTCGAACCAAACCAGTTGCGTGAGTGCCCATCCCTGGCTTCAGTCGCTGCTCGTACTCTCCTTAATATTGATTGTTTGTTGTCCTTTGAAGGATATTATTCCACTCCTCAATAAGGCCTGTGTGAGTTGGGCGACGTTATAAGGGATGTTGGCGCGCTGCCTAGTCCCTCTCACCCTCTCCTTGTCCAGTTCGTCCCGCAAATGCTCGATTGGGGACATATCTGGACTGTATGGTGGCCCATCAAGAACTGGGACGTTGTTTTGAGTCAGAACGTCGCGAGAAACCCTGGGAACATGGGGCCTTTTGGTATACAGCTGCAACGTAAATCTACGTTGGTGGATAAGGACGCGTGGTCTCATGACCTGATCCCAATATGTTTTTGCTGTAAGATTGCCATGGATAACCACGAGAGGTGTTTCACCGCCTGGAGATATCCCTGCCCATAATATAAAAGACTCTCACCCGAATCTGTCCAGTTCAGTTACGCAAGCACGAGCATATATCGCTCACCGCAACGTCTATAGACATGTCGTCCATCTCACCTATAAAGAGTGAAGTGAGACTCGTCACTGAATAACACGCGTCTCCAATGGGCCAAATAAAACCGAATATGTACATGTGCAAGCAGCCAATACATTCCAATTTGGTTTAGCGTCTGCGAAAGTGGCAGACCAACAGAGGGACCTTAAATTAAACTCATAACCGTTATTGGATGCAATGACCGACCATGCGTGCCGACATCTTGGTGTGCTTTCGCCGTTTAAAATCGCTTACAGCGATTTTAAACTTGACTGACTCGAAGCATGCTGAGAATATTTTAGGAAACATGTCTAAAAGACTCAAATAGACGTTCTAACTTTTTAAAAACAATAAAGTGAAAATTGAAAACTTAACTTTTACGTTAGTTTAGTAATTTCTGCCATTGTTGATCGGGGATGGTACTTTCCTTAGGTCCAATTAATAAATAGCGATATTTCTGAAATTTAATCATTTTATTTCAATTTATTATTTAATAAAATTCTTTTCTATATCATTTTTCTAAAATGACTTCTTGAAGATTTTAGCCTAGATTTGCAAAATATTAACAATTAACCTTTATAATTTTCTTACGTATATATTTATTCACAAAAATTGCAGTTCAAAATCTATTATTTATTATTGCGGAAATAAGAATTAAAAGCGGATATAAAATATTTGAAATATTTTATCACTCTTTTGAAGGTGAAATCCTGCCCAACATGAGATGTTTTCACGAACAATAAACTTGTGGTGCAGAGCGTCACCTTAACAGAAAAATGTCGTTGATATATCTAAATGTAGAATTGAAGGCCACAACAAGAGATTTTTCCATCTCATTTTGAAGCTTTGGAATAAAGTTTTATCATAACATGTATACTTAATTAATGACTCTATAATAGCATTACATGTATACCAAAGTCATGGCACTAAGATTTCATTACAAACATAAGTAAGTAATATGCCGCTATGATTTCATCGCAATATATTCTGCAACAAAGTCACCATTGGGTATAGTATGTATATCAACGACAAAGAATGAAATTGTAGAGTTTAATTTATTTCTTATGCTTAAGTCCTGGCAATTATGGGATAAGGGGGAGGAATATCTTACAATTTAATTAAGAAAACATAAATCAAATTTTATGTGATTACCAACTTTCCGTATCTCAGAGAGCTATTAATCTATTTTCCATTTAAATCACTTTTAGCTGTGGTAGGAATGAAAAATACTTCAGCGAATCCATACAACTGTTGAACCTAATTGAATGCGGATAACGACCAATCATATTTTACATCCTTTCCTAAAAATGCAAATGAAATGTTAATTAAGACTGCAAGCTAGTATAAAAGATGGAGGGAGTCGTAGTATCTAATGTACCTTACAGCACAATTTGAACAATTCTAGGACAAAGGAAAATGGAAACTGCAGTTCTAAATATGATGTGGGAATGTGTTATCAACAACGATAAGGATGCACTGCACAAATTGTTGAAATGTGGAGTCAACCCTAATGTCACTGATGAGAAAGGAGAACCTCTGATTTTTACTTTAATTATTAATGGAGATTTGGAATCACTGAAGATGTTGTTGGCTTATTGTGATGTAAACATTGAAAACGAAGATGGAAGATCTGCTTTGATGCTCGCCATTGAAATGGACGATGTGGAAATGGTCAAAGCGTTAATCAAAGCAGGTGTGTAGGAATCTTCATATTCCAAAGATCTTATTTGTTGATAATTTATATTATTGGTAAAACAATTGATTTATGCAATAGTTCATTGTTTCTTTCTCTGATTCTGCAGGTGCTCGTGTGAACAAGAAGGATAACTCTGGTAAAACTCCCTTGTTGTTGGCTTTGGAGGAAGGGAAATTCAGAATCGCAGAATACCTTATCAAACATGGAAGTGACGTGAATGAAATAGATGACCTTGGTCAATCAGCCTTACATCTTGTTGCCACAGGGGAACACAGTGACTGTGCAAAAATCGTTAAAATTCTGTTTCACTGTGGATATGTCATGAAAGCGGCTGACAGTTGGATATGTCCTGAAGACCTTATCGCCAGCAAACGTTTTCAGTCTACAAACTCAAAATTGCTTCACAAAATCAAAACGCTTTGGAAGAGTTTCGTACGAGAAAACAATATCATACCAAGAGAGTCTTGACAAGTGGACATGGTCTGTGGATCTGATAAACAATAAAAGTCATCAGTCCAAACAATCCAGAATACTTCACAAAATCAAGACGTTTTGGAAGATTATCACACGGGAAGACAATGTAATAGGAAGAGACTCTTGAAACGTATTTTACATAACTGTTCTGCACACTGCAGATATAATGTAGAATGCGATAAGAACTGGTTGTGAGTGGGCGATATGATGAGATAGAATGAAGCAGAAAGTAATTTTCAAGGACACTAGCTCGGTTCTCAGATAGCTGTGATCCATTTGGCCAGTACCCTACGTGTAATCTGGTAGGTAACAAGGCCATAAGAACCATACACAGATCGTATGTTGTAGAGCGTTTGGGTTTCAAGAAAACTTGGAAATATCTATGAAGGAAATAACTGCTAAAGATAGTTTGGTAACTTCCAAATGTTTGCTGACGATGCCGGATATTGAGGTACTATTTGCCATTGCGGATTGCGAGATAAAATGGTACAACGAAGTACTTCTTTTTGTACATTATGGACTGAAAGCTGCAAGCTTAGGAATATTATTTAGAAGTTCACTTCTGTTCCAAGTGCTATTTTAATAAACTTAATAAAACATTTCTACAATTACAACTGAAAAATTGTTGAGTGTGGCATAAAACAATAAACAATCTACAATTACAAAATATATCATTCTTTTACTGTTTCTTTTTCTTTACTGCTCACATCTCTTCGTGCACTTAATGAATGGAATCTTTTACAAAATAAATTCGTCCATGTATATTAACATGTCCAAAATAGCTTTAAATGAATTGATCAAAGCAGGGGCATTGATCAGATAAAAACGCGACTGGGGCGTATCAAGATCTATCTGTAAAAATGATTCCTCGTAGAAACTGAGAGAAATGACAACAATAAAAAGGTGATGATAACGAACAGTGATCATTCTCATAACTCCAATAAAGATTTCAAATTTCAAAGTAAGACAAACACGGACCCTGGACAATCCAGAGATCGGACCGGGTGCCTACTTTGAATAAGCATCCCTTATCGTTTATGTTTACATCCACCGTGAACCCTATATCGCAATCTGGTAAACGGAGTAATCTGTAATCAAGATATCAGTGTGCAAAGAATGACCTCAATTGGCATGAAACTGGTTAGACGGCATCCAACCCAATGACAAGTTGTATTGGTAAATAAAATGGTAATAATCATACCATATAAATATCTGTTACCTCTAGTCGGAGGGGGTTCGATTCTCACTCGCGCCGATATATGTGAGAAAGTTTACAAGTTTACTTTCGGAAGGTCGGTGGTCTCCTCCAGGGTACGCAGTATCTGGGTTATCTCTTCCACCAATCAAAATCTGGACTGAAAAAACTGAAAAATTGTTGCGTGTGGCGGAAAACAACAACAATCACTCAATCGAGTAGAATTCATATCTCTGAATTTCTTTATCTATGGGGGAAAATTTATTATTAAATACCGTGAGTATTTTCTTACATATACATGCATTCCGATATAGTAAATCAGTGTTGCATGTTAACAAGCTCGTATAGAGACGTAATCAACTTTAGGTAAAATGCCACAAATATTGACATATGCATGAAGTTAAGGAATTTTTGTCCTGATAACGCCACCTGTGACACTGGACCTCTGTTTGCAAAGTAATATCTTAAAGACTGACGAATTTCACTTCATATGCCGGGTGCCTGATGAAGGAACAATCACTACCTATGTTGAATGCTTGAGGTTTGACAGGACGCCTGTTGAATGCTGCCTTAGGTGTGATAAGATGTCTGTTGGATGCCGAGAACGACAACGAACCTGGGTCTCCCTGTTGTGAAGCAACGCCTTAAGCATAAGCCTGCCGTGACCTTGACATACTTAAGCTTGACTTAAGCATACCTTGAGACTGCACTGAAGTCCTACTTAAGACCACACTTAAATAATAAGTATGCTTTACACTGCGATGTAAGATGATAATATTGGATATTCTGTACATTGCCTATTACAAAAGTCAATAACTAATTCTTCTTTTCTTGTGATAAATAGTACCCATACAAAACCCTGTAATGCTCAGCTGGACGCATTCGATGCACATATATACTGCATAT